>SJXQ01005407.1:0-60589 GCA_006408695.1 Aepyceros melampus | reverse complement strand
TAGAAAGATGGTAATGATAAACCTGTACGCAAGACAGCAAAAGAGACACAGATGTATAGAACGGCCTTTTGGACTCTGTGGGAGAGGGAGAGGGTGGGATGGGTTGGCAGAGTGGCAGTGTAACATGTGTGATATCATAAGTGAAACGAATCGCCAGGCCAGGTTTGATGCAGGATGCAGGATGCTTGGGACTGATGCACGGGGATAATCCAGAGAGAGGGTGTGGGGCGGGAGAGGGGAGGTGGGGGTCGGGATTGGGAGTTCATGTATACTCGTGGCTGATTCATGTCAATGTATAGCAAAATGAATACAGTATTGTAAAGCAAAACAAACTAAAAAAATAAAAATTAATTAAAAAAAAAAAGAAAAGAAATACTGCTCCTTAAAAATTCCATTCCTTCACCTCATTATTATTATTATTATTATTTTTTTTGCTGAAGCTAGACTAAGTTCATTTTTGTTGATGCAATCAAAAGATCCTTAACAAAACAAGCCCTTTCAGCATGCCAATTTCAAGTACCTTATCTGTTGGGAAGATTTTATCTAATGAAGCTATTTACCAGGGCTAAAAAGTTTACATGGCACGCCTTAATATTGCATTTGTAATATTAAAGCTACTATATATTGGATATTTACATTGAGTTTTATGTTCTTCTCCATGCTCTATTTTTTAAATTTCAGTACCATCCAATTTACAGAGGAGAAAATGAAGGCATGGAGATTGTTGTATGATTTGCCCAAGGTGACACACCTAATAAGAGGTGGAGTTGGTTTCTTTATAAACCCTCTGCTTTTGACCTTTAGACCATCTCACTCATGAATTGATGGGGTTTGTGCCAGTGACAGGGCTCGATGTGATCATTTTGACTTGGTGGGCATGTATAAGGCATAAATCGGGTAGAGACGGTCCTGAGACCTTCCTAAGGGAGGTAAGAGAGGTGGAAAGCTGGTTGAAAGAAGGAAAGAAACTGCTTTTTGCATTCTCCTCCTCTACTATGTGCTCAGATAACACACTAGAAGCTTGCATAGGATATCAAGTCCCTGATTTTTTCTACTGTGCCACTCTTGGAAAAACTGGATTTTCCACAATCTCTGCAGTAAATATTGTACTAATCTAGCCCATCAGGTGGCCTGGAGAGATTGCAATACCTTGGGAATGTGCTGCAAGTCAGCAGAGCTTCTGAGAGCTGCAGGAGACTGGGACTCCCTTTGGTGAAGGGCTGGCCTCACAATTTCCTGTTTTCTTGGCGGCTGCCTCTGCTGTTGAACTCACATTAGAACAGACTCCCCAGAGATGATCTCTTCTCAGTTCTCTGATTGGGACCTTGTTCTCCAAGAAAATGTAATTCACATCATATGGGGAAACAAATTACTCCCAGATAGTAGTTTATTTTCCTTGGCTCTCATTGGATCAGGCCCACTAATAAAAATCGTAATAATGATGAGAATGATGCTATAGAAATGCAGTCTTCGGACTGTTTTTCTTACAAAAGACTTTAATAATGATAATTGTACTGCATATTTCAGTTGGCCAGGCAGTTGTTTAGTTTTCCTTCATCTTCTTTTGTCACTGGTGTACTGAGTTTCCAGATGCTTATTCTACTCTGTGCCTAATTATCTATTGAAACAATTACATTAACTATGCTATCAATTAAAAAACATAAGAAAAATGTTTTCAAAGTGAAAGAGTGATAAGAGTATATTGAATGGTATCTTCAAGTTTTTGGGGAAATGCATATTGAAATTGTTAGAGGACAAGCTAAACCCTCACAAAAGGGAAGCAGGACAGTGAACTCACCTCCCTTGGTGCTGGGTGAGTGGCCCCATAAAGATGCATGGATCCTTTATGCTATCCTTTTTAATTCTACCCACCATAATGATATTGAAATGGTGGGGAGGGGAGAGCCGTCCCTGAAACCAGGTGAAATTTGTTTAAGAAAGGCCTCTGGAGCCTCCCCACACATCTGTGAAATCTGCCTTGAGCACGTATCACTAGAATACAACCCAGGGAGATCCTCAGCTACGCTAAGGAACTCCCTTTTAATGTGCCTTTTGCAGACCTGTCCTTCCAGAAACCATCCAGTACTTTGAATTGTTCTTATGACCCTCCCTATGGAAAAAGGAGAGAGAAGGTTCTGCTTTATAACTGCTCAGACCCTTCTGCTCCAATTCTACAGCCAGAACCCATGTATGTTTAACATACTAAGTGGGATCAGCTCTCTGAATCCCAAATGAATGTTTCATGATGTCCACAGTGCAATTTTGTGTTTCCAAATTTTCTCTTCTTCCAAGTATTTGCATTCTTTGCAAGGCAAGTATGAAATAGGTGAGCTTAATCACTTTGCAGTGCTTAACGGACTAGATGGACGTTTAGAGGCTCTGCTTGAGGACTGGAGTTTGTGTCTCCTCTTTCCTGCGCCTTTTCTTCCCCGCCCCCACTGCCCATCGCCCCCACCTTCTCGCGACCTGGGGCCTTTAAGGCAACTCTATGCCTTTCTGATTTGACTTGCTTCTGGTAAATGAATTAAAGTGTGAGTGCAGCTGGGCTCCATATTTCCTCTCTTGAAAGTCAAACTCTGAAAAATCAGTCCACAGGAAGAGGTAACTTCAAAAACAAGGGCTCATGTTCCACAAGCCTCTTGAGCTCTCATCGGCCCCCTCGACTATGCCCTTCCAAAGGGAAACTTTATAAAAGACCTCGGTAGAAATTGCCAGCAGCTCCTGAGTTGTCTTCTTGTTAGAAATAAGGAGTTCTGGTCACTTGTCATGGCTGTACAGCTGTTTCCGGTGTTCATTTGGAAGCCTTTCGCTTCCACGGAAAAGAGTAGGCTTTGAGAACATGCTGGTGGCTAAACAAACGGTGACTTGCAGGAGGGAAAATCAGAGGTTAGCAGTGTTCATCTCTCTCCTCTCTAAAAAAGAAAAGAGCGGACTTTTCCAGTTTTAAGTTTCAACTCACATCCATGAAGTTGGGAACTATGGATAATTTAAAGAAAATAGTTTTTGTTTGTTCACTGTTTCTGTTTTCATGGGTGTGATTAGCATCTTAGAGATTTGTACTGCTTGTTTCCTCTCTTCTCCCATCTCTTTGTTGACTTATTTGAACATAGGATGTATCCTGGGTCATAAATTTCTACTAATGAATCCAAGGATGTTTTGATATCTACAAACTGTTTAAACTAATTAAAAGAAAGTCTGAAGATCTTGCTGTTGGAGTTTTTGGAAGAAAATAAACTTATGGTTACCAAAGCGGGAAGGGGGGTGGAGAGGGATTAAATTGGGAATTTTGGATTTAAAGATCCACACTACTCTATATAAAGTAGATAGACAACAAAGACCTACTGTATAGCACAGAGAACCATGCTCAATATCTTGTCATAACATATAGAAAAATCTGAGAAAGAATAGGCATAGATGTATATGTATATGTATGTATGATTTCTAATATTCACATGTACAGCAACGTGATTGTTATAGATACACACACATATGTACCTGTGAAACATTATAAATCAACTGTGGAGGCGGAGCAAACTTTGAACTTTGATTACAAAATAGAACAATACTTTGGCAGAAAAAAGAATTGGGAGCTTTGCTTCTGTACCATTTTACAGACCATTAAAAGACCTCTTCAAGCCTCAGAGATTCTCCCAGTGGCCTCTCATGGGCCATAAAGGTTTCACTATAAATCACTCCATGAGACCAAGGTGTGGAAAGATCCAATAAAGTACAGATATGTTATCTGTGAGGATAGTTTCTATGAAACTAACTCTTTTATCACCCAAGTCAGTAAATATCTAGTGTGTGCTGTGTGTGTTCAGTCAGTCAGTCATGTCTGACTCTTTGTGGTTGCATGGACTGTAGCCCATCAGGCTCTTCTGTCCACGGAATTTTCTAGGCAAGAATACTGCAGTGGGTTGCCATTTCCTATCTTCCTGACACAGGGATCGAACCCTTATCTCTTGTGTCTCCTGCACTGGCAAGCAGAGGAAAAGTGCCTTTTCTATGTCAAAAGGCACTCTCAGGTGTTGTTGTGAGTCAAGAATATTGTAGGGAGAAGGCAGGGCTGAAGCAGGGCTCTCTGAAAGTGACAGGAACATGGTAGCCCCTGTGTGTCCAGATGAGCAGTGGATTTCACTCCAGAGTGACTGGTACTGTCTTCTTAATTTGAAGCACTGCTGCTGCTGCTGCTAAGTCGCTTCAGTCATGTCCGACTCTGTGCGACCCCATAGATGGCAGCCCACTAGGCTCCCCAGTCCCTGGGATTCTCCAGGCAAGAACAATGGAGTGGGTTGCCATTTCCTTCTCCAATGCATGAAAGTGAAAAGTGAAAGTGAAGTCGTTCAGGTGTGTCCGACTCTTAGTGACCGCATGGACTGCAGCCTACCAGGCTCCTCTGCCCATGGGATTTTCCAGGCAAGAGTACTAGACTGGGGTGCCATCGCCTTCTCTGAAACTTGAACACACTAACACTAAATTCAAGTCTCAAATCAGACTCCCTATAATGTAAGGTCGGCAGGATAGTTGATGAGTGTCCTATGACTGCTCCTGCTGTTGCTGCTAAGTCACTTCAGCTGTGTCTGATTCTGTGCGACCCCATAGACGGCAGCCCACCAGGCTCCCCCGTCCCTGGGATTCTCCAGGCAAGAACACTGGAGTGGGTTGCCATTTCCTTCTCCAATGCATGCAAGTGAAAAGTGAAAGTGAAGTTCAGTCATGTCCGACTCTTAGCGACACCATGGGCTGCAGCCTACCAGGCTCCTCCATCCATGGGATTTTCCAGGCAAGAGTACTGGAGTGGGGTGCCATTGCCTTCTCCAGTCCTATGACTGAGAGATTCCCAAATTGCTAAACCACTTCCCTATCTGCTGTGGGTATATTGGATAAAAGGAATAATACATGGAAGTTCTTAAATAGAAGGAAAAAGACAACAACACAAGGCGCTCATTGCTGTAGTTGTGTGTGTGTGTGTGTGTGTTTGATGATAGATACCATTCAGATGCATTCCTTTTCAAATTGTAAAGTCTCAGAAATTGGAATATGTCCTAAGATCACTGCATCAGAATAATTAACAGCAGTTTGCCTTTCCTTTGGGTGTATAAAAGTATGGCTGAGTCTTTCAAAGGAACAGAGTAGGAAACTCTGGACCAGAGTGATGGTAAGGAGAGTGGTGGCCTTCCTGAGTCAGGAAAGCAGGTCTGTGCAGCACTGTACTCTGTTGCTGAATCTCGTCTTCCCTTACGCTGTACCAGAGATGGTTCTGCCCACAGAAATATCTTCTCTTTCAATAACCTGGTGTTGTTGCAGAGAGGTGACACCTCAGCAGGAGATCATACCTCCCAAAATCATGTACACTTCCTCCTTGCATTCAGAGGTGACCATGTGATTTTTTTCCCTTAGAATACAAGGAGAAGTGATACTAATTTCATCCAGGAAAGAGTTTTTAAGAAGCAGGTGTATCTTCTTCACATCCCTCTTTTTTTCCTTTTATCATTGGATGCAAACAATGGAAAATAAGGCTCTAGGAGATCAGACAGCCAAGTGACGTGACGATCCTGTGTGTCTGAAACACCAGGTAGACAGCCTAGCCAGGAACACCTGTCTTGGACTATTACATGAGGGAGAAATAAACTCCTGTATTTGAGATGCTGTATGTATATATATATGTGTGTATATATATATGTGTATGTATATATATGTGTGTGTATATGTATGTATATATATATGTGTGTATGTATATATATGTATGTATATATATGTGTGTATATGTATATATATATGTATATATATGTGTGTGTGTGTGTGTGTATATATATATATATATATATGGATCTATTTGTTATAGCAGTTGGCATTACCCTGATACACTCACATTGCTTCAAGATACTAAATTCAAGAAATGAAATTAAAAGTTAGATGAAAATGGCTATTGAAGAAGAGGCTTAATATTGTACAATGTTGAACCAAAAGAAAGAAAGAGGAACACTGAAGAGGTACTACTATGTCTAAAGCATCTGAAATCCAGTCCAAAAGTAGAAAGGATGGAAATTTCTGTGAGTCCACAGAGTTTACCTATGAACAGTGCATGGAAATGAGAGAAGCTGATTTCAGTCTAATTTACTAAACACACTCAATTGTTTTCTGTATTCTGAATGCCCTTGCCAAATTGCAACTCCCTGTCCCTAATCTTCTTTCAGCAGAAGTTGGATGAGCATCTAAAGGCACTCGGGCTTCAGGAAGGATGCAGAGCAGATTATCTTGAAGGCAGCACTCTTCTCAGAGTGCCCACGTGAGGTTACTGTGCATGTGTAAGTGGCATTTATCTGTGGTGGAAACAGATGTTAGAAGTGAGGTGGTCCTAACAACAAAGACCAAAATCTTCTGTATGGCCATATGCTGATAGACAAGCAAGGGAAATGAAGAGTTTCACATTTTCTCCAATAGATGAGATTGGAAAAGACAATGAAAAATTAATGTTACCACGGAATTGCTCAGTCAATACACATTTACTGAGACATTGTGTGTGTCTGACACCATCTTATGCAGCTACAGAACAAGATTGCTGTTCTCAAGGATGTTATGATCTATTAGGGAAGACAGGATGTGTTTACTTTTGAATATTCATAATTATATATGACAAGGTCACCAGGGCAAGTGAAACAAACCAGAAACACAATATACTAGAGGGAAATAAACTCAACATTTAGAGTCATGAGAGCTAGATTCACGACCCATTGGCTGTGAGAATTTTAGTAATTAATCTGATACTGTTAATTTTTTTTATTATAAACTTAATGCCTTCAGTTCAGTTCAGTTCAGTTGCTCAGTTGTGTCTGACTTTTTGTGACCTCATGGGCTGCAGCACGCTAGGCTTCCCTGGCCATCACCAATCCCCAGAGCTTGCTCAAACTCATGGCCATCGAGTCAGTGATGCCATCCAACCATCTCATCCTCTGTCGTCCCCTTCTCCTCCTGCCTTCAATCTTTCCCGGCATAATGGTCTTTTCCAGTGAGTCAGTTCTCATCAGGTGGCCAAAGTATTGGAGCTTTAGCTTCAGCATCAGTCCTTCCAATGAATATTCAGGACTGATCTCCTTTATGAAAAACCATAGCTTTGACTAGATGGATCTTTGTTGGAAAAGTAACATCTCTGCTTTATAATATGCTATCTAGGTTGGTCATACTTCTCTTCCAAGGAGTAAGCATCTTTTAATTTCATGGCTGCAGTAACCATCTGCAGTGATTTTGGGGCCCAAGAAAATAAAATCTGGCACTGTTTCATTGTTTTCCCATCTATTTGCCATGAAGTGATGGGACCAGATGCCATTATCTTAGCTTTTTGAATGCTGAGTTGAAAGCCAACTTTTTCATGCTCCTCTTGCACTTTCATCAAGAGGCTCTTTAGTTCCTCTTCACTTTCTGCCATAAGGATGGTGTCATCTGCATATCTGAGGTTATTGATATTTCTCCCTGCTATCTTGATTCCAGCTTGAGTTTCATCCAGCCTAGCATTTCTCATGATGTACTCTCCATATAGTTAAATAAGCAGGGTGACAATGTACAACCTTGACATACTCCTTTCCCAATTTTGAACCAGTTCATTGTTGCATTTTTGATTCTAACTGTTGCTTCTTGATCTGCATATAGATTTCTCAGGAGGCAAGTAAGGTAGTCTGGTATTCCCATCTCCTGAATAATTTTCCACAGTTGTTATCCTCACAGTCAAAGGCTTTTGTATAGTCAAGGAAGCAGAAATAGATATTTTCTGGACCTCTTTAACTTTTTCAATGATCCAGTGGATGTTGGCAATTTGATCTCTGGTTCCTCTGCCTTTTCTAAATCCAGCTTGAACCCCTGGAAGTTCTCGGTTCACATACTGCTCATGAATTTAATGCATACTTAAAGCTTAAAATTTGGAAGTATTAACAACTCTACAGCTTTTAATGACCATTAACTATTACTTTTAAACTTAGAGATCAAGTGTTAACATTTTAGGCATTATCTTTCAACATATTAGTCATATATAAGCCAGGCTATTTTAGTAACTACAGATTTGAAGATATAATGACTCCTACTAAAGATGGGGTTACCTAGTTGGTGTTAGAGGTAAAGAACTTGGCTGCCAATGCAGGAGACGTAAGAGATGTGGGTTTAATCCCTGGGTCAGGAAGATCCCTAGGAGAAGGATATGGCAACTCATTCCAGTGTTCTTGCTTGGAAAATCCCATGGATATAGTCTGATGAGCTGTAGTGCAGGGGGTCACAAAGACTCAGACATGACCTAGCCACTATAATCAAGAGCAACACAATAACAAACTGTTACTTTTGAACTCAGAGGGCAACTGCTAATAATTTCAGGCTTTCTTTTCCAAAATATTAGGCACATATAAACCAGATTATTTTAATATCTATCAGTTCAGTTCAGTCACTCAGTCATGTCTGACTCTTTGCAACGCCATGGACTGCAGCACACCAGGCCTCCCTGTCCATCACCAACTCCTGAGGTTACCCAAACTCATGTTCATTGAGTCGGTGATGCCATCCAACCATCAATCCTCGTCATCCATTTCTCCACCTGCCTCAATCTTTCCCCAAATCAGGGTCTTTTCCAATGAGTCAGCTTTTCGTATCAAGTGGCCAAAGTATTGGAGTTTCACCTTCAACCTCAGTCCTTCTAATGAATATCCAAGACTTATCTCCTTTAAGATGAACTGGTTGGATCTCCTTGCAGTCCAAGAAATTCTCAAGAGTCTTCTCCAACACCACAGTTCAAAAGTATCAGATCTTCAGTGCTCAGCTTTCTTTATAGTCCAACTCTCACATCCATACATGACTACTGGAAAAATCATAGCCTTGACGAGACGGACCTTTGTTGGCAAAGTAATGTCTCTGCTTTTCAATATGCTATCTAGGTTGGTCATAACTTTCCTTCCAAGGAGTAAGCGTCTTTTAATTTCATGGCTGCGGTCACCATCTGCAGTGATTTTGGAGCCCCAAAAAATAAAGTCAGCCTCGGTTTCCACTGTTTCCTCATCTATTTGCCGTGAATTGATGGGACCAGATCTTAGTTTTCTGAATGTTGAGCTTTAAGCCAACTTTTTCACTCTCCTCTTTCACTTTCATCAAGAGGCTCTTTACTTTTTCTTCACTTTCTTTCCTAAGGGTGGTGTCATCTGCATATCTGAGGTTATTGATATTTCTTCCGGCAATCTTGATTCCAGCTTGTGCTTCTTCCAGCCTAGCATTTCTCATGATGTACTCTGCATAGAAGTTAAATAAGCAGGGTGACAATATACAGCCTTGACGTAAACCTTTTCCTATTTGGAACCAGTCTGTTCCATGTCCAGTCCTAACTATTTCTTCTTAACCTGCATACAGATTTCTCAAGAGGCAGGTCAGGTGGTCTGCTATTCCCATCTCTCTCAGAATTTTCCACAGTTTATTGTGATCCACACAGTCAAAGGCTTTGGCATAGTCAATAAAGCATAAAGAGATGTTTCTCTGTAACTCTCCTGCTTTTTCGATGATCCAGCGGATGTTGGCAATTTGAAATCTGGTTCCTCTGCCTTTCTAAAACCAGTTGAACATCAGGAAATTCACGGTTCACGTATTGCTGAAGCCTGGCTTGGAGAATTTTGAGCATTACTTTACTAGCATGTGAGATGAGTGCAATTGTGCGGTAGTTTGAGCATTCTTTGGCATTGCCTTTCTTTGGGATTGGAATGAAAACTGCCCTTTTCCAGTCCTATGGCCACTGCTGAGTTTTCCAAATTTGCTGGCATATTGAGTGCAGCACTTTCACAGCATCACCTTTTAGGATTTGAAATAACTCAACTGAAATTCCATCACTTCCACCAGCTTTGTTCACAGTGATGCTTGCTAGGAACTTGACTTCACATTCTAGAATGTCTGGCTCTAGGTGAGTGATCACACCATGGTGATTTTCTGGATCATGAAGATCTTTTTTGAACAGTTCTTCTGTGTATTCTTGCCACCTCTTCTTAATATCTTCTGCTTCTGTTAGGTCCATACATTTCTGTCCTTTAGTGAGCCCATCTTTGCATGTAATATTCCCTTGGGATCTCTAATTTTCTTGACGAGATCTCTAGTCTTTCCCATTCTGTTGTTTTCCTCTGTTTCTTTTCACTGGTCACTGCTGAAGGCTTTCTTATCTCTCTTTGCTGTTCTATTTGTAAGGCCTTCTCAGACAGCCATCTTTCTTTTTGTTGAGGATGATCTTGTTCCCTGTCTCTTGTACATTGTCACCAACTCTGTCCATAGTTTTTCAGGCACCCTGTTTGTCAGATCTAGTCCTTTAAACCTATTTCTCACTTCCACTGTATAATCATAAGGGATTTGATTGAGGTCATACCTGAATGGTCTAGTGGTTTTCCCTACTTTCTTCAATTTAAGTCTGAAATTGGCAGTAAGGAGTTCATGAACTGAGCCACAGTCAGCTCCTGGTCTTGTTTGTGCTGACTGTATAAGATTTGGAAATATTATATAATGATTCCTACCCAAAGTTGGGGCTTCCCAGGTGGCGTTCGTGGTAAGGAACTTGGCTGTCATTGCAGGAGACATAACAGATGTGAGTTTAATCCCTGGTCAGGAAGATCCCCTTGAGGAGGAAATGGCAACCCATTCCAGTATTCTTGCCTGGAGAATCCCATGAACAGAGGAGTCCAGTGAGCTATTGTGCATGGGGTCACAGAGACTCAGACATGACCTAGCCACTAAACAAGAGCGACACAATAACAACCATTACCTTTCAACTCAGAGGACTATTGTTGATCATTTTAGGCTTTCTTTTCCAAAATATTAGGTAACTATAAACCAGACTGTTTCAATATCTATAGATTTGAAAATATAATGATTCCTACTCCAAGTTGGGAATCATAGGGTCAGAATGGTTGCAGCTAGAGCACAGAAGGAGGATGTCCTAACAGTTAATCCTGGACCACAAACAATTCCCCAAGGAGAAAGCCTTGTGGGGAGATTGGGGAAGCAGAGCCTTAATGCTATATTAAAAAATAAAAAGATGAAAGAATGAATAGACCTTTTGAAGCGTGTTAATAATTCAGAAGGAGAAAGAGAACCAAACTCCAACATTTAAAAGAATTTCCCAATGTCATACCATTTAACACTCACGGGAATGCTGTAGGGCTGGTACTGTATTATTGTCCCATTTTTCAGACCAAAATACTGAGAGACAAAAGCTGCGGCAACCTTCATGTCCTGAAGGCTGAATTTGAAACAACTTTGCATGACTCTCAGACTCTTGTACTTCCCTCCCCACCAAGGTAACACTGAAATAAAGGGAAGCATCTTCTTCCACTGTGTGCCAAAGTAAACTGCTCATGAGGAGAGTAAGAAAACTTATGAACCATTTCTGTCTGTCACAAGCCACTCCGTTGTCAATGTTTGCTTTGTGACTTGCACATTTTGGCATTGACTGAGAGACTCAATCCCCTTCCCATTGTCTCCTAAATAAGAGTTAAAGGAAAGATAGGGGGAAAGTTCAGTCAAATGAGAGAAGTAACTTGTACCTTCTCAGCGATAAAGGGACCACTTTCTGGGCTTGAGAGGAGGACAAAGCAGATGGAGGTGGCCAGTGTGGTCAGTGGGAAGACCTCCTGCTCTGGGGAGACTCACCTTTTGTTTTCCTTTAGTGATAATTTTTGCAAGGAGATTGATAAGGCTCTCACATGTTGGGGCTTCCCAGGTGGCACTTGTGGTAAAGAATCGCCTGCAATGCAGAAGCCACAGGAGACCTGGGTTCGATCTCTGGGTCAAGAAGATCTCCTGGAGGAGGGCATGGCAACCCTCTCCAGTATTCTTGCCTGGAGATTCCTATGGACAGAGGAGCCTGGTGGGCTACAGTCCATGGGGTCACAAAAGAATTGAATACAACTGAAGTGACTTGGCATGCTCACATGTTGATTGTGTGAAATGAATATATTTCCTGTCCTAATGATGAGCAAGAAATGTCACAGCCATCAGCGATGATTTCAAAGGTGAACGAAGCCTCCTCTGGTGGAACACAGTGCCTGTGATCCAGCAGATGCTGCCTCCCCACACAGAGGAGCCTGGGGTGGGGGGAGGAATGCAAGAAGCAGACTTCTGCCCTCCTTAGGGTGAACAAGGAACAGGATTCAGCCCCAGGTAGCTGAGGTGCATTTGAAAGGAATGAATTCAGTGGGCCCAGAGGCTTGCATCTTCCCATACATAAAATGCTAAATTACTTTACATGATCTTTGATTTTTGTTACCTCTTTGATGTTCAGACAGCCTGCTCCCTTTGTGCAGACTTTGTGTGTAGCCTGACTCCCCTTCCCAGCTCCTTGGAGCAGTGTTCTCAGAGCTACTGAGATGCTGTCTTCCAGGCTTGGAGACCTAAACATTCCCATCAAATAAAACAACTCTACTTTCAGACTGTGACTATATTTTTTTAGCCTACGCTTGTAACCAAGGTTGTCAATTTAGCAAATAAAAATTGAGTTGGCTCAGTGAAATTTGAATTTCAGATTGAGTAAAACTGTTTTTGGTATATTTTCAGTCTAAGTATGTCCTAAATTTTTCTAAAAGATTATCCATTGTTTGTATGAAATTCATGTTTGACCAGATATCCTGTATTTCACCTAGCATCCTAATTGTAACTGATTAGATTTAGGCCAAAGGTCAGTGGGAAAAGCTAAGGGTCAGGGACTTCAAAACATACTGGCTGCCCAGGCCAGCCTGCCTACCCCTGCAGGGAGTGCAAACTTGGGGCCCAGCTTAGGGCTCCTTGCATAGGCTCATCTGACTTTCTTGCTAGTTGGCTTTCTGGGCTGTTCAGCCAAAGCATCTTAATTTAAAATGTTCTCTATGGTTCTAGTTGAAGGGAGGAAATAATTGTGCTTATAATCAGTGTAAATAATCAAATCAGTCCCTTAATTGTTCTCTCTGAAAGAAATGTTCTGTTTCCATCTCTGTGTATTTTATGTTTATTCATGATTTAGAAGATACTGTATTGAAGTAGGAGTCAGCAGATTAGAGGACAGAATGGTTCTGCTTATCTATGAGACAATGGAAACAAAACATCTTGTTAATCAATCATCCTGCTAGCCATTTATCCAGATTCTCCCTCATGAGAATCTCTCCAGAGCCATGTCATTACTAAAAGAGAAAATAAAAACAAACAAACCAAAATCGGTCTCATTATATCTGGGCTCCCATGAGCTGTTCTTGCAAGGTCACAGCTGTTTGCTGAGTGAATGAAGCTTCAGGATTCGGCTCTTCAACCTGCTGCTGCTCCCTGTTAAATTACTGAATTCCCGAGAAGCAGGGCACATGCATTAACCAGATAGTTTCAGTGTCAGTTTCATTGTTCACTTAATTACCCATCATTTTAGAGAAGATGGAATTTGAAAGACTCTGGGTAAGTCTGGGTTGTTATTTGGGGAAAATTGTAGTCCTGAGACCCTAGAACTGGCGAGGGCTCCCAACACTATATAACTGGGCTGGCAAAATGTTTCAGAACTTCTTATAGAAAATTAAATTCCAAGTAGCCCACACCATTTATATTACTGACACCTCCAAACCAAACTACCACACCTAGCTGCTGTTCATGACTGACTAATTTTCTATGAATTTATTTATTTATTGAAAGAACTATAGGTTTTGTTTTTCATAAATTTTTTTTAATTGGAAGGAAATTACTTTATAATGTTGTGTTGGTTTCTGCCATACAGCAACACAAATCAGCCATAATTATACCTGTATCATCTCCCTTTTGTGCCATCTGTGCAATGAAATATTACTCAGCCATAAAAAACAAACAAACAAAAAAACAAACATGAATTTGAGTCAGTTCTAGTGAAGTGGACGAACCTAAAGCCTGTTACACAGAATGAAGTAAGGAAGAAAGAGAAAAACAAATACAGTGTGTTAACAAACATATATGGAATCTAGAAAAACGGTATTTATGAACCTGTTTGCAGGGAAGAAATGGATATGCAGATACAGAGAACAGATTTGTGGACACACTAGGGGAAGGAAAGAGAGGGCTTGTTTTTCTTAATATAATTTTGTTTCCTTATGGCTGCACTGGGTCCTGGTTGCTGTCCATGGGCTCTCTCTGGCTGTGGCAAGTGCGGGCCACTTCCCAGGTGGGACATGCAGGTTCCTTGCTGTGGTGGCCTCTCCTGTGTGGAGCTCCAGCTCTAGCGGTGCAGGCTCAGGAGTTGTGGTGTGTGGGCTGAGTTGTCCTGCAACACATGGAATCTTTCTGGACAGGAGATGGGACCCGTGTTCCCTATATTGGTAGGTGGATTCTTAAGCGCTGGACCACCAGGGAAGCTCCCTATTGAGTTTAAATAAGATAAAGAGTTCTAACAACTAATAGTTAATCTCTTTACAGTTTACAAACCCTTTCACATTGAGCTTATTCTATTTAATCTTTTGATAATATAGTAATAAAATGGTAATGCTACAAATCACAGTAAAAATAGGGCAGCTAATAATCAATAAGAAGTTACTCTAGGCTCAGCCATGTACAAAGAACAGAGTGGGTGTGATTATTTACAGAACTGGAAACAGGCTTAGAGACATGAATAAACTCACTCTAATTTGCAGAGCTGGAAAGAACTGAAAACTGGATTTAAACCTAGGCACTTCCAGAGGCTCATGTTCTGCTACGAATATTATTACTACATAGAAGCATTTGTTGGAGGAAAACATTTTTCCATGCCACAAAGGCATTTGTTGAGTAAAACGGTTTCCAGAAACACTCCTCTCTTTTCTTCTGTCTTCATTTAGCAGATGTTTGTCTAGGGACTTCTCTGTGAGACTCAGGATGCAGAGAGGAACAGAATCCCTAGGAGGAAGCACTCAGGAGCTGGGGAGCTGACATGTTCGATCATTCAGTGCAGCCCAAGGATGCTGCAATGGGATATGAAGCTTCAGTGAGGACACACAGAAGATACAGTGGACCCTGCTGGAGGACTGTGGTAGGAGGGAGCTAAGGATCGGTTGATGGAGGAGGTGACATGAACTGAGACTAGATGCAAGAAAGAAATAGGCAAGTGAGAGCAAGGGTATTTCAAGCAAAGCAGGGAGTGAGTGTTAAAGGCATCAACCTAAGACACAGCATGGTATGTTTAGGATCTCCTGATGGTTAGGTGTAAGCTGTAGCATGGAGGATGGGGGGTGATGTCCAGGAGGCAACAGTCTTTGGGAAAGACAAGGCTGTGTGACATGCATTAACTCTCATCTTTTAGACAGTAAGTTAAAATAAGCAGATGACATGATTATGCTTCTATTTTAAAATAAGTATCACAGAAAGAATAGATTGGAGGGAGGGGAGGGCAAAGACAACCAAAGAAAGAAACTGTTTTCAGGTTATTTTTGCTGCATTATTGTTTGCTAACTTTAGATTCATTCCTTTTTAATTCAAACTGATCAGAATGCCACCCGAAAGCCTGAACTAATAACTTTTTTTAGAGCAGTTGTCCGGTCTTTCTGAGGGTGTTCCAAATAGTGCTAGTGATAAAGAACCCATCTGCTGATGCAGGAGATATAAGAGATGCGGGTTTAATCCCTGGGTTGGGAAGATCCCCTGGAGGAGGACATGGCAACCCACTCCACTGTTCTTGCCTGGAGAATCCCATGAACCTGGTGGGTTACAGTCCATAGGGTCACAAAGAGGACAACGTGACTTAGTGACTTAGCACGCAACATGCTGGTCTGAGATCCATCCCAATTTCTTACTATCAAATTTTGTTTTTGAACTTTTATTGGACACACATGTCAGGTGTTGTGTTGGGAGACATGATGGTTATTTGTATTTGATAGAAAAAGGGATGGCTCTTAGAGAGGTTAAGCAACTTCCGAAAGTTACACAGTTAATTAGTAATAAAGCTGAGTTTTAAACTGGGGAACTGTAGAGCATTTGCTCTTAAGGCTATTTTTATTTTTTTTCTTTAATTAATTTTTATTTTTTAGTTTGTTTTGCTTTACAATACTGTATTCATTTTGCTACACATCGACATGAACCAGCCACGAGTGTACATGAACTCCCAATCCCGACCGCCACCTCCCCCCTCCCGCCCCACACCCTCTCTCTGGATTATCCCCGTGCATCAGTCCCAAGCATCCTGCATCCTGCATCAAACCTGGACTGGCGATTCGTTTCACTTATGATATCACACATGTTACACTGCCACTCTGCCAACCCATCCCACCCTCTCCCTCTCCCACAGAGTCCAAAAGGCCGTTCTATACATCTGTGTCTCTTTTGCTGTCTTGCGTACAGGTTTATCATTACCATCATTCTAAATTCCATATATATGTGTAAGTATACTGTATTGGTGTTTTTCTTTCTGGCTTACTTCACTCTGTATAATCGGCTCCAGCGTCATCCACCTCATTAGAACTGATTCAAATGTATTCTTTTTAATAGCTGAGTAATACTCCATTGTGTATATGTACCACAGCTTTCTTATCCATTCATCTGCTGATGGACATCTAGGTTGCTTCCATGTCCTGGCTATTATAAACAGTGCCGCAATGAACATTGGGGTGCACGTGTCTCTTTCAATTCTGGTTTCCTTGGTGTGTATGCCCAGCAGTGGGATCGCTGGATCATAAGGCAGTTCTATTTGCAATTTTTTAAGGAATCTCCACACTGTTCTCCATAGTGGCTGTACTAATTTGCATTCCCACCAACAGTGTAAGAGGGTTCCCTTTTCCCCATACCTCTCCAGCTAATCTCAAAAATATACAAGCAGCTTATGCAACTCAACTCCAGAAAAATAAATGACCCAATCAAAAAATGAGCCAAAGAACTAAATAGACATTTCTCCAAAGAAGACATACAAATGGCTAACAAACACATGAAAAGATGCTCAACATCACTCATTATCAGAGAAATGCAAATCAAAACCACAATGAGGTACCATTTCACACCAGTCAGAATGGCTGTGATCCAAAAGTTAAGGCTGTTTTTAAACTACATTATCTTGATGCTGCCTGTGGATAAGAACTTGACTTGCATTTCAATTACACTCCAGAGGCTTTAGGATCACCTATGCCTTAAGATAATCTACCTATAGTTAGTTACTACCTGACTGCACTTTACATGTGAAACCAAACCATTTTAGAATTATTGAATATTTTCCTTCTAGGTCCTAGGTTCTAGGTTGAACTTCTGGAATTGGTCCATATCAACAAAAAAAGTTGAAAATATAAAATAGAATGCAGGGAGCTCAGCTCAGTGCTCTATGACGATCAAGAGGAGTGGGAAGGGACAGGGGATGCATGAGAGGGGGGCTCAAGAGGGAGGACATATATGCATATATATAGCAGATTCGCATTGTCTATAGCAGAAACTGTACAACGTTGCAAAGCAATTATTGGGCTTCCAGGGTAGCTCAGTGGGTAAATAATCTGCCTGGAAGCAGGAGATGCAGGCAGATGTGTTTGATCACCAGGTCGGGAAGATCCCCCAGAGTACAGCATGGCAACCCACTCCAGTATACTCGCCTGGAGACTCCCATGGACAGAGGAGCCTGGTGGGCTACAGTCCATGGGGTCACAAAGAGGCAGATGCAACTGAAGTGACTGAGAATGCATGCATGCAAGCAAAGCAATTATCCTCCAATTAAAATAATAAAAATAATATTTTAAAAATTAAAAATAAAAATAGAATGTGGCTTTTATGGCTGAAAATGTCCTGGGAACAGCTACTGCAGTGTTTCCCAGCATGAAGGCACAGCATCAGTTGGGAGAGTAATAGGTGCTCAGTGATAAAAGCCTTCTGGGACCAAATGAGGGAAACAGAGAATTAAACATGATGGAACCGCTCTTTCCCCATACTGATGCTTCTTAAAGCATTGTGTACGCAAGAGATTATTGCGAATTTTTAGGATTCAAGAAGATGGTATCTTTCAACCCGTTTTACTTCAAAATCTTTTCCTTTGACACCACACTTTGGACATGTACTTCCCTCACCTTTGTCCAGCAAGGAAACTGCAACCCAGAGAAAGCTAGTGACTTAGACAACTAATTCTGGGCTACTAGAAAATTCTACCATATTGAGCTACCAATACTATGCCCATGAGATGCCTCTATATCAGTCCAGATAAATCTTCTCCTCTTTTGGACAGCTTAAGGAGAGCAGTGCTATATCTGTACTTTCTGGAAGTAAGCCGTTTCCAAATAGCCAGGAAGCAAGAAGGTGATATCCCACAGAGAGAAAAATTATTATCAGCTTTTATATCCCAAGCCAGTCAACAGTGAGTGCACTGAATCACACAGTTTTGCATTGCACTTTCCAGTCAAAAAGCTTCCAAGTGGGGACTACCTAGGGCAATCCTGTTATTTCATTTGATTTGTTAAAAAGTTTCACTCTCAGCAAATTTAATCCTCATCCTTGGAATTCTATTTCCATGTTATAAAGAGAGTAAACAACTGGTCCATTTTCTTAACTCTGTTGACAGTGCTCAGTTGTGTTTCCCAGCACCCACTCCTTTTTTTTTCCTCCAGACAACTCCTGGCTCACTTTGTCTGGCTACTGTCTGACATGTCAGCTTACACTTCCTCAATCCCCAGCTGTTCTTCACTTTCATGGGATGGAGGGTCTTCGCGTTAGACTCAAACGTGGTTTTGCACTTCCAGAGGGCTAATCTGTTTCCACAGCAACCCATAAAATGGAGGTAATTTGATGCCAGACCTGCCTAAAACTTTTTTTTTTGCTAAAAGTTTTTGCATGTGTGTATAAGTACGTATGTGTGCTTCCCAACAAGCTCTGCTTTTAGAAAATCACTTTGCAAAAACTCTGACCAAATTTCCAATTAACAGCAGAGTTCTGTCAGCCTTCTGGCTTTTTTAAACAATGTATTTTCATTAAGAAATTAAATTGAAAATATATTTTATGAATAATATTTAGACTAAAAGTTATAAAAAGAAAATGAGGAAGTATAGTGTCTTCCATGTAAATTTTAATATGACTGTATTTGACAGATATATGCCTAATCTTCATGGTTGTATATCGAATATGTATATATTCCTAATCATAACTCTATGAGGTATTATTTGTATTTCATAGAAGAGAAAACTGAGGATAGAAAGTTAGGTATTTTTTCCAGAATCATACAATTCTTAACAAAAAAGTGGGACTTAAGCACATGCCCCTCTGACTTTCCAGCCTCCATTTTCTCATAATATCAAGCTCATAAGAAAACATAATACAGATTCAATTAAAATCCTCTTCATTCTTTTATTGGGCTTCTCTGGTGGCTCAGAGGTTAAAGCATCTGCCTCCAATGCGGGAGACCCGGGTTCAATCCCTGGGTCAGGAAGAGCCCCTGGAGAAGGAAATGGTAACCCACTCCAGTATTCTTGCCTGGAGAATCCCAAGGATGGAGAAGCCTAGTAGGCTATAGTCCATGGGGTCGCAAAGAGTTGGACATGACTGAGCGACTTCACCTTCATTTTTTTTTAGGTTATTTTCATGCAGAACTAAAATATATTTTCTTTCCATTTATTTAATGCATTTTAATTTAACAAATTTATATTTTTATTTGAAGTATAGTTGATTTACACTATTCTGTCAGTTTCAAGTGGATAACAAAGTGATTCAGTTTCATATACATATATATATGCACTCATGTATGTATTCTTTTTCAGATTCTTTTCCACTATAGGTTATGATAGACATTGAATATAGTTTCCTGTGCTGTACATCAGGTCCTTGCTTATCTGTTTTATATGTAGTAGTTTGTATCTGTTAATCTTAATCCTAATTTATCCCTCCCCCCTTCAATTAACAAATATTAATTGAATATTTGCTATTTTCTGGGCATTGTGTCAATTATTAGAGAAACTGAGACAAAACAAATATGTTTTTTGCTGCCAAAAACCTTATCATGTAGGACTATCTAATACTCTGAGATAAACCTAAGAATCTAGTTGTTGATGTACACTAATAAAAATAATGTTCCTGAATTGCCAACAATACAGCCTCAAGGTTATCTTACTTTTTAAAAACACTGTAACAAGGTGATGTATTTCAACTGGTCAATTCGTGTTCTTTTCTATGGCCAAAGCACAAATACAGTCAGCCTGTTATCAGGGGGCAGTTTGACTAAACAGCTATTACAGTAAACAAATCTTAGGCCTAGCTTGACTAAGAATGTAGTTTAAATAACTGAGTTAACTGTCATACTTAGGATAATTTCCTAATTAATTAAAAGTCACTCAGCTAGTACCTATTTCTGGATCAATAAAATTGCTTTTGCCTGTATTATTCATGGGCTTCCCTGATAGCTCAGTTGGTAAGGAATTCACCTGCAATTCCAGAAGGGATAGGCTATTCACTCTAGTATTCTTGGGCTTCTTTTGTGGCTCAGAGCAGCTGAGGGACACCCAAGTTGCTCAGGAGTTTCGGTGGAGCTGGAGTGCTGACTTGAACAAGGGCAGGAGACCACTCCCCTCACATCTCCTGTGTGTAACTGAAACCTCTCCGTCTGGCGGGAACTGCTGGCCTCACCTGGAGGCAACCCCCTCACAGAGCAGAGACCACCCAACCCAGGGTCTGAAGATCTTATTATTCCACACTAATAACAATAGCAGTTTGATGAACACTTGTATGTATACCTGGTCTGAGGTAATTATTGGGTCCAAGTACTAGAGGAGCGTGTACTTGGGAGAGACATGCCGACAAAGAGAGAAACAAGTGTGGTAATTAAGAGAGTTGGTTTAGGAGTCAGAGCTAAGATAAAATCTAGGCTATGCCACTTAGGTAATTTGAGACTCTGGATGGAATACTGCTTTTCTTAGTTTCTTATGAGGAAAATAAGTATAATTCCTCCTACACATGAGAGCTGTGAGGACTGCCATCTGCAAAGCAGGTAGCACAGTGCCTGATACATACTCAGTGTCCAAAGATGAGCACCAATATTGTAACTGAAACGCTGAGCTGAAGGCTCTAAAGGGTCAAAACCAGTGATACAGTGTGTGAAGGGATTAGCCTTCACATGATTAGCATGTATAGACATGTTCAGGTGTTGTGACGCCAGAGTTTCACAGAGGACAAGCAGTGTGGGAGTCCATCGGGGCCCTCTGGATGTTCATGACACGGCCTCGACCCAGGTGCTTCTTCCGCCACTAAGTTTAGAGTTCTTGGCTGCGATATCATCATCGATGAAGGACCACATTCTTGTTCTTGTTCCATCTCCATGAGATTGCTCTGAAAAATCAGTGGTTAACTCAGGGCAGATGGGAAAAGGATTCTGGCTCTGATTCATTTAGTCAAAAAGAAGACAGACCAAATGTGGAAAACCTCAGCCCAGAAGGAGAAAATGTCATTAAGTGATTAGCATCAGAAAAGAAAGTTTAAAATCAAAGCCATCCTGCCTCCTAAATGTGTCCCAACTTCTAAAATAAAAAAGCAAATACAGAAATGAGTTCCTGGGATGTGGTCATCATTGTTCAAAGAAGTTGCCTCTCCATTTCTGGGTAAGTACCCACCAAGTCAGCAGGCATCTAAGTAGCCTCCGTTTCTTCCTCTTATGTGTCGCTGAGTGGAATGGCTCCTTGTAGAAGTGCTTGATTGCCAGAAAATAATCTCGTTCGTGTGATTTGAAGGCCTGAGCAGAAATAATGTCTTCCTTAGTTAAAATAAAACTCGAAACTCTCCAAAGCTGGCACTCTTTCTGGGAAAACTGAGGATGGGTACAGCAGGGCATGGAGCTTTTATACTCCACTTTTAACTCAGATTAAGCAAGGGCCAACCCTTTTCATATGTTACTCATAGTCTAACTGTTAAAATGAGGAAGGGCTTGAAATTTTTTTAAACAACAACAGAGGCCCTTTACAGCAAATGAGGACAACATTCTCCTCAAGTTGACATACTTCTGTGGGACTGTATCAAGAAGTCAGAGGAAGGACAATATCCAGCAGCATTTGATGAGGGATTCAATGATGAAATCGAGTTTCAACCTTCTTGCTCCACCATCTTCTTAAGGCTGGTGCCACTTAGAGTCGCAAGATGACTGCACCAATCTTGGAAGTTATTTCCAGACATCATGATGCCCAGAGGAACAGAAGGACTACCTTTCTCTTGTGCTCCTTTTAAATAACAAGGGAGTCTTTCCAGGCTGTCGCTTGTGTCTCATTAGCCAGCACTATATCACATGCGTATGTATGTTGTGTGATAGTCACTGGTAATGAAAATGGGACCCTGCATAATTTTCTTGGACTGATCAGGACTCAACCCCTGAAACTTTCCAGATGAACAAGGCAGTATGAAACAGATTAAGTCATGGAACAAAAGTTTTTCTTAGGAGGGCAGAAGGAAGATGGGAGATGGATATCTCATAGGCAGAGTCAAAACGCAAGATCAAAAAATCTAGGTGATAATGAAAAGCCAAAAAATACAGTGTCAGAAATTTGGAAAATGTGACATTGCATGTTGTAAGCTGTTTTCCTGAGCTTGAAGTCTTTGTACCATTCATGCAGAACCCAAGAATGAAGCAAAATCTTCTCTATGTCTTTCTTCCTATTCCCAGATGGACTTCACCTAACAAATACCATCTTGAAAAGTACCATTTAGGATATCTCTTTTAGTTATTTAGACCAGGAATGCCCCTGACTGTTTTTTTATGAGCCAAGTCTAATAAATAGGTTGTTTTGAGTCATTGGTATGAGATAAAATTTCTGAATCTATTCTCTGAGCTCAGTGGGAAAGAGTGCATATTACATTAATTGTGTCTTCCAAAGGCTGCAAAGACTTAAATGAAGAACCATGTGCCAGTTACTTGCCATTCATTTTTTGGTTTGTTTTTATGATTTATTACTGGATATTTAATATGATTCCCTGTGCTATATGGCAGGTCCTTGCTGTTTATCCATTCAATATATAATAGCTTGCATCTGCTAGTACTGAACATCCAATCCACACCCACTCCCTCCTTTGGCAACAGCAAGTCTATTCTATATATTTATGTTTCTATTCCCATGTCATATATAAGTTCATTTGTGTGGTATTTTAGATTCTATATATAAGTAACTGGCATCATATGATATTTGCCTTTTTCTGATTTATTTCACTTAGAATGAACGTCTCTAGGTTCATCTGTGCTTCAGCATATGACATTATTTCATTCATTTTGTTGTTGTTGGTTCAGTTTCTCAGTCATGTGACACCATGGACTGCAGCATGCCAGGCTTCCTTGTCCTTCACCATTTCCCAGAGTTTGCTCAGACTCATGTCCATTGAGTTGGTGATGGCCATCTAATCATCTTGTCTTCTGTTGTCACCTTCTCCTCCTGCCTTCAATCTTTCCCAGCATCAGAGTCTGTTCCAGTGAGTCGGTTCTTTGCATCAGGTGGCCAAAGGACTGGAGCTTCAGCTTCAGCATCAGTCCTTCCAATGAATATTCAGGGCTGATTTCCTTTAGGATTGACAGATTTGATCTGGCAGTCCAAGGGACTCTCAAGAGTCTTCTCCAACACCAAAGTTCACCATATCCATTTTTATGGTTGAGTAATATTCCATCACACACACACACATATATATATATATATGTATATATATACCACATCTTCTTTATCCATTCATTTGTTGATGGACGTTTAGGTTGTTTCTTTGTCATGGCTATTGTAAATAGTGGTGCTATGAATATAGGGCTGCATGTATGTTTTCAGGTTATAGTTTTATCTGGCTATATGCTCAGGAGTGAGGTTGCTGCATCTTAAGGCAACTCTGTTTTTAGTTTTTAAGGAATCTCTATGCTGTTCTCCATTGTGGCTGTACCAATTTACATTCCCACCAACAGTGTAGGAGAGTTCCCTTTTCTCCACATCCTCTCCAGCATTTGTTACATGTAGACTTTTTAATAGTGGCTATTCTGCAGATACTTTTCATTCTTGGTAAGTTATTGGTCTACATTTAATCCAAGAGAAATGGAAAATTCACCATTCCTCATGGTTCATCTCTTCTATCCAATGACCCATCTTTTTCCAGAGAATTGACACCAGAAAATGCCCTCTTTTGCAGGAAATATCATCCATAAGGATGCAGACTAGTCCTTTTAGGTATCCACCAGTACAGTGGTCACACAGGATAACTACTTATATAATACACAAATTACGAATAAGAGGCTTGTCTTTTCATACACAGTAATGAGACAATATCTTCTGCTCAAATCATTTTCTTCCCAATTTTAGGTAATCAATTCTTCCTAAGTCTGAACTTATCCAGGTATTCTCTCTGTGTTCTCTGAAAGGTCACATTTTATACCTTTCTTCCTACATTAGGAAATGAGCTCAGTTGAATGAATCAAATCCTTTATTCAATAACCTGGGAAGAATTTTAAGAAGTAGAGAAAAGGATTCTGTCCAAGAAATTTTTGCTTACTTCAAAGGTCAATGAGATTTTCTCTTATTTCCTTACAGAAACATTTTTGTTCCATATTTTAAGTTTAGCTTTATTATACATCTTAAAACAGTTCTTGAGAATGGCGTGTGATCAAGGTTCTTTCTTTTTTCTTCCTTATATGCATCTAATTTTTCTAGCACAACTTGTTCAAAATCCTTTTCTTTCCCCATTTAATACACTGGAATTCTAATTAAAGCAATTGACATATTCACATGTGCCTATTAATAGATATGGACTCTGTGATGTCTCATGACCTATTTTCTACCCTTATGCAAATATCATACTGGCTTGATTACTGCAGTTTTATAGAAAGCCTTTCTAAAAAAATAGTATATGTAATTTAAACTAGTTCTTTTTTCCTCACTCTTAACCTAACACTTATAGGTATGTGGCATTTTATTATAAAATTTGAGAATTAGAAAGTCAATTTCTTCAAAATCTCTGCCACGTTTTACACTGGTATTACATTGAATCTATAGAAAAAAACAGTGAACTGACACCTTAACAATATTCAGTCTTTCATTTCATGAAAATGGTATCTTTCTCAATGTATTCATAGCTTCACAAAAAGTGCTATAAAAAATACAGCAGATAACATGAAAGTTATAAATATTTGGTCATCAAAATACACAATTAGGAAATAAATAGTAAATAGCCTATAAATTATCTTTGGCCTGTATCTCTGACAAAGGATTCACACTGAGCACATATAAAGAATTTCTACAAATAAAATATCAAAGAACAAGCAATCCAATCAAAATGGGCAAGACTTGGACTTTCCACAACAGATAATATATGAAAAACAAAAAATAATATGAAAAGTTGTCAATATCATAAGTCATCAGAGAAATGTGAATTTCATTTCTTGTTTTTACTGAGAAGCAAAAAAATTTTCCTACAAAATCACTTGTTTAAGAATGTTTATAGCATCTCTATTCTTAATAATTTCAAACTGGAAATAGCCTTCTATCAAAAGGTGAATTAATAAGAATAGTGTGGTATATTTGTAAATAGAATATTCTCAGCAAATAAAAAGAGCAAACAACTGATACATGCAACAAAAAAGATGAATCTCGAAACTATGATGTTGAGTGAAAATACTAGACTCAGGAAAATATGTATCGTGTGACACCGTATATAAGAAGCAATGAATAGGTAACACAAATCTAAGAGTAGAAATTAGGACAATGATTGACTCACGAGCAGATGAATGACGTTAATAGACAATGGAATAACAGAACTTATCACTGGGGTAGAAGTAGTCCATATCTTTGGAAGTGGGTTGATGTTTACAATAGTCAAATATTATAGACTAGACATACTACGTGTATACTTTATTGTATGTAAGTTATAACTCAAGAAAACAATGATTTGAAAAAGTCCAGGCATGACAGTAGTGAAGAGTAAGGCTAGTCAAACTTCTTCTTATAATTTCTCCTTTAAATTGCAAATTAATAGTATCTATATACTGTTAAAAAGAAACTTATTCAGTTTGCAGATATGTGTTAACCAATCAAGCAGAGATGCTGATTAAAAAGTTGAATATAGAAAATTAGATTTTTGGAGAAAAATTTGAGCTGGAATATAAATGTAAGAGTAGTTAAGATACATATGCCATCTATGTTGCTGGTCTGGACAAGGTCACTAACAAATGTAGAAGTGGTGATAAAATATCCAGTAACTGATTCCTAGCAGCTATAGCATTAGAGGCTAGAGGGAAGAAATAAAATCACCAAATGGGACTGAGAAGAAGCCATGAATTAATAGTAGGGATACTATAAAAATGTACTATTTGGGAAGCTGTAATGGACTGTTTGGGAAGTGTATAGAATCTGCCTGCAATGCTGGAGACCTGGGTTTGATCCCTGGATTAGGAAGATCCCCTGCAGAAGGAAATGACAACCCACTCCAGTATTCTTGCCTGGAGAATTCTATGTACAGAGGAGCCTGGTGGGCTACAGTATATATGGTTGCAAAGAATCCGACAAGACGGAGTGACTAACATTTGCACTTGCGCATAAGAGAGAATTGAAGGAGAGGACTTGAAAATAGAGATTATGCCCAACTGTCTTTTAAGACAGAAGAAACAGAGATAATTTGTTCTGTATAACTCTATGGACATGAGTTTGAGCAAGCTCCGGGAGTTGGTGATGGACAGGGAAGCCTGGTGTGCGACAGTGCATGGGGTTGAAACAACCAGACACGACTAAGCAACTGAACTGAACCGATATATGCAGAGGTAAAGGACATTTGGGAGGAAGAAACAATAAGAACAGGCTCAGAAAGATGTGAAAGCAGGAAGCAGATTCTGAAGAAGATTGAGATGATTAGCTAATAGGGAATCAAGGGGAATAATGGTTGATGGAGCAACAGGCAATGATATAGTTTGAAGTCACTGGGTAAGTGACAGGAACAGAAAAGGAGGGGAAAGCACAAACAAGGAAGAGAGAATGAGAAAGATGGACACTGTTCCCACTTTTAAGAGCTTTTTCTAGGGCTCTCTGCTCATTTATAGCTTTCAGCAGGTGTGACAGGCATAGTGCCAGCAACAAGACATGATTGGCTTCTTTCCCATTGAACTGGGGCCACATGTTGCTGTGTTGAGGGCAACATAAGGTAGTTTCTCAGCTGGAGAGAAAGCTGCAACTGACCTATTACCATGGCAGAATAGGGGAACAAGGATGCATTGATTATCTGAGTCCTTTCGGCATGTAAGTATGCACAGAAAAAGACTGGAAGCAAAAATTTAATATTTGTTATTATTGTCCCTAACCACTTTTTTCCTCAAGAGGAAATATACTTTCACAGGAAAAAGGAATAAAATTGGTCAGCAGCAAAGATACTATATTTATATTTCCAACAGTGTTAGAATGCTTTTCCATAAAATATAAAATTGTATGTGTTTTCCATAGAATATAGTCTGTGAGATGCTTTAGGGAAACACAGTGCTCTGTGGTCAGATAAGTTTGGCAAATGTGTATCTTGTCCTCTATTTAAGATTTACTCTCTACATTGGCATTTTAAAGTCTCTGAGAAGTCCTGCACTGCACTCAGTAAAAATTGCAACCTTGTTTAATTAAGTGCTTTCTAAACCAATTTGATAACAGAATCTATTTTTGCTTAAGGAATTAACATTTCACAAAATAAGTGTTCTAAGTAATACAGTTTAAATCATGGTGATAGTACTGTTGGCAGAAACCCTTGATTAAGAAAGACTGCAGAAGTGCCAGAAGCCAGGAGGATAACATAGAAGGGGTCTTTTGTTTGAGAATATGTGATCATGGCTCATACTGTCTCATGCAGGGAGTCAGCCATCCAACAGTTCTGCACTTAATGCATGTTACATACCTGACAATAGGTCAGACATGGTCCATATGGCTGTGGCCTCAGTGAGCATAAGCCACTCGCAGGGTTTTCTTTTGAAGAAGAACACTGATGACAATTTAACAATCACTGATAAAATTGATTAATGGTCACATGGTTGACATAGCAATGGTTTCGAGGCTGAATCTTGATCACCCTTACTTGCTCCATGTCTTCATTTTATCATTTACTGGTTAGAAATAGGATCAGTTCCATCTTCTCAACTCTATAAATCTTAGAATTTCTATATGTAAGTGCTGCTTGAAAATCAACTTTTTTTTTTTTTTTCCTGAGCTCATCACTTTCCTCTCGAATGAATGATTTGTACCACCTGCCCTCTGGAGTTTGCAGTCAGATAGAAAAACTGGCACAGGCAACTACAGTTAGCCCTTAAACAACATGTGTCCAAGGGTATGCAGGTATTTTACCTGGTCAGTTGAAACAGAGAATGTAGAGGTACTACACATAAAATGGAGGGACAACACTCAGTTATACAAGGATTACCCCCATATTGTTCAAGAATCAACTGTAACTCATATTGCTAATAATACTAACATTCTGCTTTTCAAGTTCTTTTGCTAATGTCAAAAGTTTACTAGGTAAAAAGATTTACTTCAAAGTTATCTCACCTAACAGTTTTACCAAATATTTCCAAATGTGCACAATTTGCATTACCATTTTTTAGCTCACAACAGCAATTTCCCTGACATTCTTAATTCAGTACAACATATTTATAAATTTACATAGTATGGCATCATCCCATTTCTAAATACCAATTTCTGTTAACAGTCACCTTAAACTCTGTTACCTGTGGTAACAAAAGGCCCTTTATAGGTTAGAGACTTAGAGAGTCAAAGATTCCTTTCTGGCTTACATTAACGTCCAGCACATGTCTGTAGCTTTGCTCTACATTTTCATTACGGACCTGCTCATCTCATAGAAGGGGATAATAGATAAGGCAGAATCATACTCCCAAAGCTTCTGATCATTTTATTCCCAATCATAATTCATTGACTAAAGTAAATCAAAAGTCCAAGCCAAACTTTAATGCAGCAATAAATATAATTTCGTAAGGAAGTGTCACTTGGATATGGATCATGAGGAGAAGCAGGAAATATATAATCTACTATAAATGAGATAATAGTTACATAAAATAGGACAATTAGAGTTTTAAAGTTGTAAGGACCTTAGAAGTCATTTAACCCAATCAACACTTCTGCATTATGGATGAGGGAAGCGAAATTCAGAAACTATAAGTAGCATATCCAAGCTCAAATAAAACACTGACTTAAAACTAGTGCTGTAGCTTAGATTTTTAGAATTATTTCCCTTACAGTGTTCTTGAACTATGACCGATGTATATAAGCTATATAAATTTAAATTTAATGAATTGTGACATATGTATAAATTGTGAAATTATTACTACAACCAAGATAGTCATATATTCATCAATTCTAAAACTTCCTTGTGATTCTGTGTAATTCATCTCCTTCTCTGCAACACCGCTATTCACAGATAATGGCTTATTTCCTTTCTGATATATTAGTTTGCATTTTCTAGAATTTTATATAGGTGGAATCATATCTTATGTATTTCTTCTTTTTGGTCTACTTTCTTTTACTCAGCATAATTATTTGAGATTCAACCATGTTGCCATACAGGTCCATAGTCTGTTCTTTTATTACAAGCAATATGTCATTGAATGAGTATATCACCCATTGTGTATCCATTTACCAGTTGGTTAGATATTGGACTGTTTCCACTTTTTAGATATTACCAGTAAAAATGTATGTGCAAGCTTTTATTTTTTTTTAAATACCTAGAAATGGAATGCTAAACCATATGGAAGGTGTGTTAAACTGCTGAACTATTTCCCTAAGTTATTTAGTAATTTAATATTTCTATCAATAGTGTGAGAGTTCTCGATGCTCTACAACCTTACCAACACTTTGTGTGATCAATCTTTTTAATTTTTGCCTTTCTTGTGTATGCATCCTAGTATCTTACTGTGGTTTCAGTTTATATATCTCTAATGATATTATGCTCTTATATGCC
The DNA here is from genome assembly GCA_006408695.1 of Aepyceros melampus. Taxonomy (NCBI): domain Eukaryota; kingdom Metazoa; phylum Chordata; class Mammalia; order Artiodactyla; family Bovidae; genus Aepyceros; species Aepyceros melampus. The sequence goes on along the minus strand of SJXQ01005407.1, from coordinate 30,754 downwards.
ATCCATACTTCTTTGGTTAAGGGTTTTTCCAAGTCTTATTATTGAGTGGTAGGAGTTTATTATAGACTCTAAGTACAAATTTTTGTTGATATATGCTTGAAAATATTTCCTGTAAACTTTAGGCTGCTTAGTCACTTTCATAACTATCTTGAAAAGTAAAAGTTTTAAAATTTTGCTGAAGTCTAACTTACAGATTTCTTTTTCTTTTGTAGTTTAAGCTTTTTGTTCCCTGATTAAGGAACTTTCGCAAAACAAAGGTCCCTTATCCTTTTCTCATATAATTTTATCTCATGCTTAAGACTCTGATTCATTTCTAGTTAATTGAATGGATATGAGGTAAGAGTTAAAGTTTATTTTATTTTATATATTCATATGCATTTGTATCATTGTTGATAATATTTTCTTTTCCCCATCTAATTGCCTCAGCAACTTGTCAAAGACCAAATGACTATATAGGCACATTTTCATTCTGTTCCTTTGGTCTATTTGTCAACCTTGAACCTGGTGGCTCAGATGGTAAAGAATCTGCCTTCAGTGCAGGAGACCCAGATTTGATCCCTGGGTCAGGAAATATTCTTGCCTGGTGAATCCCATGGACAGAGGAGCTGGTGAGCTACAGTCCAGGGGACTGCAAAGAGGCAGATATGACTGAGCGACTAACACTTTCATATCAATACCATACTGTTCTATCACTGTAGCTTTACAAAAAATACTGAAATCAGATAGTATAATCCTTCAACTCAGTTGTTGGTTTTTTTTTTTCCCTGAAGTCATTTTGGCTCCTGTAGGTCCTTTGTTTACATGATAGAAATTTAAAATAAATTTCAATGAAAAACATTACTGGGGTCATACTTTATTTTATCTTCTTTATCATAGGAATGGTAGTTATATCAATTATAGCTATATAACAACTGTTTTAAAGTCTTTGTCTACTAAGTTTATCATCTCTGTCATTTTTGTATATATTTTCATTGATAATTTCTCCCTCCATTGTGGGTTGTATTTTCTTGCTTCTTTACTTGCCTGATTAATTTTTATTGGAATCAAGATATTGTAGATTTTATCTTATTGCACACTTGGTACTTTTTAACTTTAGTGAATACTCTTGATTTTTATTCTGGAAGGCAGTTAAGTTACTTGGAAACTCTGATTCCTTCATGGCTTGTTCTTAAGACATTTTGGGTAATACCAAAGCAACCTTTAACCTGGGGAATTTTTTCCTCTCTAGTGAAGCAATACCCTTATGAGTATCCTCCCTGTGTATTAGAAGGTTTTTCCAATGCAGCTGATGAGAACACAAACCACTCCAAGCCCTGTTTGAGCCCCAGGGCTTATCCTACCTGGTCTTTTTTGGCGATTCTTTACCTGGCCCCAGGCACACACTACGATCAATGCTGAGCAGAAGACTTGAGAGGAACTCTGTAGGCCTTTGAATCTTCCATCCTCTTGTTCTCTTTCTTGCTTCCAGTCAGAAAGCAGAAAATAATAGGCTCACTTTGTACAGTTTCCTTTTTGTAAGAGATCACTATCCTGAACTGCTTGTCATTTGAAGTCTCAAAATTATTCTTTCATATATTTTGTATATATATTTTTTGTTATATCAGATGAGGAGGTAAATTTGGTCCTTGTTACTCCCTCAAAACTAAAAGAAGAAGTTGGAATTTTAGACTTGATTTAGCACTTTCTTAGTTTAATTAAGGTAAATATTCATTTATCCAAACTACAGAGTTTTTAGCAGGCCTATGTTACTGTCAGGAACTTAAGCAAACCTGATTTGCAAGTTCAACAAGCTCAACATGAACCTTTAGATGAGATTCACTTTTGGGGATTGATTGAAACTAGTTCAGTTCAGTTCAGTCGCTCAGTTGTGTCCCCTCTTTGTGACTCCATGGACTGCAGCATGCCAGGAAACTAGTTAGTGCAGATTAATAATGAGAACAGCACTGATAATATTAAGATCAGAATTAAATTACATTGGTACTCATTAGAATTTATATATTAAATTTCTTAGTTAAAAAAAAAGCCTCATGAATTTTACTAGCAAGGTAGCTGTGATTGTATTAGAGAAGGTTAACATAGTGATGTCAACTGAGAGAATAAAAGGAAAACTCATCACCCCAATTTTCTAGTACAAGGGTCTTGGAGTAATTGCTTGCTGAAAAGAATATGAGATACTATTCAAAATTTTTTCAGCTCTAAGAATTTGTGAAGCTTTAATTAGAAATTTTTTTTTTCAAGTTAAATGGAAGAATTGGTCCTGTGGTTAATACTTGGTTTAGTCACGCTGTTAGTCCCTGTGGGGAACTGATTGTCAGAACATCCCAATTTGTTCATGCAGTCCCCTTCTGTGCCTCTCAGGAGTGCTCTCACACGACTCTAGCTTTGCCCCTGAGGCTTGATTTGTGCACATTTACAGATGAAATGTAAGCGGGAGCTTCAAAAGCATTTGCACTTTGGGTCTTGCTTTCTTCCTCCTCTGCCGCTTTGTGTATAAACCTTGTTGCTACTCCAGGTGTAAATTTGGGCTACCCTGCCAAGGCATTGACAGACCACATTCAGGTCCAGGCTAGGGATCTGTTTGTCCTGGCAGCTGTCCTGGCTGAGGTCAACTTCTAGGCCTAAATCAGCTCGGCCAAGCCCAGATATTGACAGGCTTGTTTGCTAAATACTGGATTGCTGTTTAACCACTAACTTTTGGTGTGTTTCTTGTACAGCAAAGCTAATGGGCATACTCTTTAGCTAGTGTGACTTCGGATGAGATGGCTGGTGTGCTTCTTGTATTTAGCACAAGTCATACTGGAATTAAAGCACAGCAGAGCATACTGGAATTATGTCTTAGTCTGTTAGGATGACAATTTAAAAAATTAAGTAGATTGAGTGACTTAAACAACAAACTTTTTCTTACACTTCTGGATTCTGGGAATTCCAAGAACAAGGCATGGCAAATTTGGTGTCTGTGAGAGCCCGCTTTCTGATTGGCTACTGTAGGTGGAGATGAAGCATTTGGGAGGTGATTGGGTAATGGGGTAGAGCCCACGTGTCCTCACAGGGCAGAAGGGGGAGGGAGCTCCCTGGAAACTCTTTCAAAAAGGGCACTAATTTCATTCAGGAAGGCTCTACCCCATTACCCAATCACCTCCCAAATGCTTCATCTCCAATATTATCATTTTGGGGCTAGATTCATTTCAACACATGAATTTGGGAGATTATAAACATTTAGTCAAAAGTAGATTAGTTGGAGTTTCAAGTTTTATAATTAAAAGTCTGCTCAAAGCACATGATATCCTCTTTTGGTGTCTTTTCTAAAATACAGAGCAATGAAGTTAGGCACTGTGTGTTCAATTGTTGAAAGTCAATATTCTGTTTAATATAGTCTTGGGAATGGTAGCCTATTTAAGCCTAGTGACTTCACTTTCACTTTTCACTTTCCTGCATTGGAGAAGGAAATGGCAACCAACTCCAGTGTTCTTGCCTGGAGAATCCCAGGGACGGAGGAGCCTGGTGGGCTGCAGTCTATGGGGTCACACAGAGTCAGACACGACTGAAGTGACTTAGCAGTAGCAGCAGCAATAGTGGTTAACCAATTCCTCAAATATTTACCAAAATTCTTTTTGAGTAACAGTGGTTTCCTACAGAATGTAAAATGTAATAGATTTTAAGAGTCCTAAAATCCTGTTCCTTCTTCTGTATAATTTATCTTAACCCATAGCAGAACCATCTATACGTTCATCTTCCTTTCTATGCTCTTCCGTATCATTCTCATTCAGTCAGCAAATCCTATTGTTTTGCTTTAAAAATTCCCTTTAAACCTAACTGTTCCACCTTAATGCCATTTACAAACTTAAATCTGGATTAGCTATTTCTTCACTAAAAATCTCTTTTTTGGCTTCCAGTGCAAAATCTAATTGGTCACTGATATGGAGATTTGTTTCTTTTCCTCAGAGCATTCATTCTTACTTTTTGCCTTTTGAATAGTACTCTGAATTTTCCAATACTGACATTTGGGAGCTAACAATTGTGCTTGGCTCTGAGAATGAGTTTTGATTGGTGTGAGCACATTAGCCTCTCCACAAATCCCTGCCATACCGACTGGCTCAGGGTTGGGAACATGCACCAAGTCAAGACACGGCCAGGGGGACTTGATTCTGTGACTTCAGTTGATCTGTTCGGGAAGCAGCTTCCCTTATTCTCCACTAGGCAAGAGCCAGTAAACACAGAGCCATGAAGCAAGGCCATTGAAAGGGACCAATCTATGGAAAAAGAACTCAGAAAAGAGAGGCAAACTGGATCACATTGTTTGAACTACAGATGAAGCATCATCTTGAACCATGATTATCTTGGACTAGTATCTCAAGTGAACCATTTTCTCTCTCCTTCCTTCTCTCTCCCACCAGTGCTTTCTTCCTTTCTTCTTCTTTTCCTTTTTCATTAGATATTTTGGAGCAAAGGATCTTAAATAATTATTTTTTTCATTGTTTTAACTCAGACATTTCCCCATATTTCAGTGGCATCTGTTTATTCATTTCCCCCAAGCAATCTACAGTAACCAAGTAACATCATAAATAATCATTTAAATACATTCATGAGATTGGAATGAGTGCTAGGAAGGAAAAGTTCAGGATTCCCATGAAATCTGCAATGGAGGGACTCTATCAAGCTGGGTGTTGGGGAACCCTTCTCTGAGGAGGAGCCGCTTTGGTTGAGACCTAAAGTCTGGGTGACAATTTTACTCTTTGTCTTGCTAGAAGCAGGACTAGCCTTGCATGGCACAACCCTGGAACTCAAGAGAAGTAGGACGTCAGACTTTGGATGCTGAGCAGCCAGGGATAGAGCTTGTCAGGAAACATAGGGACATAGTACTAGGGACATAGTACTCAGACATTTGGAAATTTTATTCTGAATAATGGGTTTCCCTGATGGCTCAGCTGTAAAGAATCCTCCTGCAATGCAGGAGGTGTGGGTTTGGCCCCTGGGTCCAAAAGATCACCTGGAGAAGGCAATGGCAATATACTCCAGTATTCTTGCCTGGGAAATCTCATGGACAGAGGAGCCTGGTGGGCTATAGTCCATGGGTCACAAAAGAGTCAGACACGAGTTAGCAACCCAGCAAGAGCAATTCTGAATGATGAGGTTTTTCTCTTTGCTTGTCACTCTTTTGAAACATTTTTAAGGCAACTCTCTCCTGTTTCCATTTTATTTTTAGATTTCTGCTGCCATTGGGTCTTATAGGAGCAAACATAACAGTCTTCAAGGGCAAGCAGAAGACAGTGTGATCTCCCCCTTCTCTGTAGCTTCTTTTTACATCACAATTTCCCCCATTTGTGGAGAGTTCTTCACCAGCACATAAAACTGATGAGAAAGTTCAGATCACAACAGGGCACCCCTTAAAACAGACTGACAGAGAGTCTGGTTCAATCATGAAGGAAACACTTGTTCACTACTTTCAGAAAAAAGGGGTTGCATTTTGGCAGGGAACTGAGAATACAGCATCACAAACTAAGCACTATGACACAGGATGTTGGACACAAAATTTCAGACTTTGGATGCTGAGCAGCCAGGGATAGAGCTTGTCAGGAAACATAGGGACATAGTACTAGGGACATAGTACTCAGACATTTGGAAATTTTATTCTGAATAATGGGTTTCCCTGATGGCTCAGCTGTAAAGAATCCTCCTGCAATGCAGGAGGTGTGGGTTTGGCCCCTGGGTCCAAAAGATCACCTGGAGAAGGCAATGGCAATATACTCCAGTATTCTTGCCTGGGAAATCTCATGGACAGAGGAGCCTGGTGGGCTATAGTCCATGGGGTCACAAAAGAGTCAGACACAAGTTAGCAACCCAGCAAGAGCAATTCTGAATGATGAGGTTTTTCTCTTTGCTTGTCACTCTTTTGAAACATTTTTAAGGCAACTCTCTCCTGTTTCCATTTTATTTTTAGATTTCTGCTGCCATTGGGTCTTATAGGAGCAAACATAACAGTCTTCAAGGGCAAGCAGAAGACAGTGTGATCTCCCCCTTCTCTGTAGCTTCTTTTTACATCACAATTTCCCCCATTTGTGGAGAGTTCTTCACCAGCACATAAAACTGATGAGAAAGTTCAGATCACAACAGGGCACCCCTTAAAACAGACTGACAGAGAGTCTGGTTCAATCATGAAGGAAACACTTGTTCACTACTTTCAGAAAAAAGGGGTTGCATTTTGGCAGGGAACTGAGAATACAGCATCACAAACTAAGCACTATGACACAGGATGTTGGACACAAAATAGAAATTTCAGAAAATTGCACCACTTTTAGCAAGTAGCAGTTAGCATTATCCAGTGCTGAATACAAATATGACTTCACTCAGTGAGAGCTTGCGAACGTGTTAGATCTGGAGGACCTCTGTGTAAATTATGTTTTAAATTTAAATGTTCTGGGAACATCGGTTGGATCATTCCAGGGGATTTGCCTTAGAGATAGCCATTATCTGAGCTTCTGGCTTCTATTCTGCCAAATGAGGCCAAGAGCTTTCATGTCCAAATCCATTCGGGAGGTGTCTTTTTATCTCAGAATCATTTTGGCTTCTAAAGTATTTTTGTAACTTCTTTCTAGTCATTGAATAAAATAAATCTAAAAGACGGGAAGATGCACTGGCTACTCAGATTCCTAACAGTATGGGAGAAACCAATGCTGAGTGTTCTGATGAGAAATTTCTTCTAGTCCTATTTTGATTTTCTGGAAATATGGACCCAGTTGATCTCAACATATGGATCCATTCTTTCAAAATATTCACGGTTTCCTTTGTGATATATAAAGTGGCCCACTGGAGTTGTTTATTTACATGGTGGACATACATTCAAGGGTTGGTGGTAAATATGAAATCTTTCTTAGAACCACTGAGGCATATGAGAAAAATTATCCCTTGGGGGGCATTTATATATCAGAAGGGACTTCCCAGGTGGCGCTAGTGGTAAAGAACTCAGCTGCCAATGCAGGAGATACAATGAGATGTGGGTTTGATCCCTGGGTTGAGAAGATCTGCTGGAGGAAGGCATGGCACCCATTCCAGTATTCTTGCCTAAGAATCCCAAGGATAGAGGAACCTGTCAGGCTACAGTCCACAAGATCACAAAGAACTGGACACGACTGAAGCAGAAGTATACATATATAAGAGAAGTTTATTAATCTGATGGAAAATGTTTGAGCAAACCTAATCTTGGGAGCTTAGTGATAGTGCATTAGACAAGTGGGAAGAATCTTTGCTCATATCTATTCTTAGTTTGTGTATTATTAGCTGGGATAAATTAAGAATGGTTTTTACTCACTTAACTCTTTGAATAGATGTTGTGAAGTTATTTTCTTTTAAGACTGTAAACTAAATTAAGGGCTCAGAAGAATAAGATAGTTAAAGGGGTTTCCAAAATCCTAGTAGGCATCTTTCTGGTTAAAATATTTCTTGAAATTCTTTCTCAGATACATAGGAGGAGTTCTTTCTCTTAAGAGGTGTTTTAACTCTTCCAGTGGATACATGTGGGTGAAGCCATCCAGCAGTATAGTCTACTGGATAGACATCATTCAGTTCAGTTCAGTCACTCATTCGTAACTGACTCTTTGTGACCCCATGAATCACAGCACACCAGGCCTCCCTGTCCATCACCAACTCCCGGAGTTCACTCAGACTCATGTCCATTGAGTCAGTGATGCCATCCAGCCATTTCATCCTCTGTCATCCCCTTCTCCTCCTGCCTCCAATCCCTCCCAGCATCAGGGTCTTTTCCAATGAATCAACTCTTCTCATGAGGTGGCCAAAGTACTGGAGTTTTAGCTTTAGCAACATTCCTTCCAAAGAAATCCCAGGGCTGATCTCCTTCAGAATGGACTGGTTGGATCTCCCTGCAGTCCAAGGGACTCTACTCTCAAGAGTCTTCTCCAACACTACAGTTCAAAAGCATCAGTTCTTTGGTGCTCAGCCTTCTTCACAGTCCAACTCTCACATCCATACATGACCACAGGGAAAACCATAGCCTTGACTAGACGGACCTTTGTTGGCAAAGTAATGTCTCTGCTTTTGAATATGCTATCTAGGTTGGTCATAACTTTTCTTCTAAGGAGTAAGTGTCTTTTAATTTCATGGCTGCAGTCACCATCTGCAGTGATTTTGGAGCCCAGAAAAATAAAGTCTGACACTATTTTCACTGTTTCCCCATCTATTTCCCATGAAGTGATGGGGCCAGATGCCATGATCTTAGTTTTCTGAATGTTGAGCTTTAAGCCAGCTTTTTCACTCTCCACTTTCACTGTCATCAAGAAGCTTTTTCGTTCCTCTTCACTTTCTGCCATAAGGGTGGTGTCATCTGCATATCTGAGGTTATTGATATTTCTCCCAGCAATCTTGATTCCAGCTTGTGTTTCTTCCAGTCCAGCATTTCTCATGGTGTACTCTGCATAGAAGTTAAATAAGCAGGGTGACAATATACAGCCTTGACAGACTCCTTTTCCTATTTGGAACCAGTCTGTTGTTCCATGTCCAGTTCTAGCTGTTGCTTCCTGACCTGCAGACAGATTTCTCAAGAGGCAGGTCAGGTGGTCTGGTATTCGCATCTCTTGAAGAATTTTCCACAGTTTATTGTGATCCACATAGTCAAAGGCCTTGGCATAGTCACTAAAGCAGAAATAGATGTTTTTCTGGAACTCTCTTGCTTTTTCCATGATCCAGCAGAAGTTGACAATTTGATCTCTAGTTCCTCTGCCTTTTCTAAAATCAGCTTGACCAACTGGAAATTCACGGTTCAGGTATTGCTGAAGCCTGGCTTGGAGAATTTTGAGCATTACTTTGCTAGCATGTGAGATGAGTGCAATTGTGCGGTAGTTTAAGCATTCCTTGGCATTGCCTTTCTTTGGGATTGGAATAGAAGCTGACCTTTTCCAGTCCTGTGGCCACTGCTGAGTTTTCCAAGTTTGCTGGCATATTGAGTGCAGGACTTTCACAGCATCATCTTTCAGGATTTGAAAGAGCTCAACTGGAATTCATCACCTCCACTAGCTTTGTTCGTAGTGATGCTTTCTAAGGCCCACTTGACTTCACATTCCAGGATGTCTGGCTCTGGGTGAGTGATCGCACCATCATGATTATCTGAGTCGTGAAGATCTTTTTTGTATAGTTCTTCTGTGTATTCTTGCCACCTCTTCTTAATATCTTCTACTTCTGTTAGGTCCATACCATTTCTGTCCTTTATCGAGGCCATCTTAGCATGAAATGTTCCCTTGGTATCTCTAATTTTCTTGAAGAGATGTCCACATAGTCTGATATAACAATGTAGTGGTGGTTTAGTTGCTAAGTCGTGTCCGAATGAGAAGATAACAGGCAGGAAGGCCAGGGGTCTCCAAATGGAGGAAATAGCCTGCAAGTGTCAGACATTTTTATCTTCCTTAAGCTGCAGGAGGAAACAAACTAGCAATATTTTTCTTCTTCTCTATACAAATTTAAAAGGAGGTTTCTCTTAAAATTCTGTGTTGCCATAATGACACCTGGTTTCACTTGAAGTTAACCATTGCCTTTTTCTTATGGAAATGTTTATCTTAAGCTATGCTAATGTACTATGCATCTACTCCAAACTCTGTCTTCAAGTTGGTTCCACCTTTTGGGCTCAGAACCTACTTGATAAACCAGTATGTTATACCCCCGATATTGTTCCTCTAATCTATGTAAATGACAGTATTGGTATGGTGCTCTGCCATTCTTCAAGATTCAAGTTAATCCTTTTATGGCCCAAGATAAACCATTTGGAGCCAAGTTTATCCCAAAATACATCTTATGGGTGAGGGGCCTGGTGCCGTTCTAAGTTTTGAGACATTCCTTTCTTTCATTAACAGGCTGCTTGTGACTATATAACATCCAGCTTAAGCAGGGGGGGTACTCTTTCTGCCCTCTTCTCATGCCTATGTCAGAAGCTTTCTCTATCTCCTTTATACTTTAATAAAACTTTATTACGTAAAAGCTCTGATCAATTAAGCCTCTCCAGGGGCCAAGAATCTCGGCATCGTAATTCAACAACTTTTCACAACTCTTGTGATCCCATGAATTGTATCTCCTCAGGCTCCTCTGTCCATGGGATTTCCCAGGCAAGAATACTGGAGTGGGTTGCCATTTCCTTTTGTAGAGGATCTCCCTGACCCAAGGATCAACCCAGGTCTCCCACATTACAGACATCTCCTGCATTGCAGGCGGATTCTATACTGACTGAGCCACCAGGAGTTCCCAATAGGGAGCTACTAAATTCTGAATAGTAGTGAGATAGCATGTGAAAAAAATTCAGAAGGGGTTAGCTGTAATTCTAGAACATAAATATTTTATAAAATTCTTATTGTCCTGGGAAAATGTCATATTTTATAGCAGAGCAGGACTTTGTTAGAATGAGTAAAGTGAGCAAATTTGATATCACTATTGTTGGTAGGATGTGTTGAGAGAAGTCATCATAGCTTGTGTTGTGCTGTGCTCAGTCGCTTCAGTCGTGTCCAACTCTATGTGACCCTATGGACTGTGGCCCACCAGGCTTCTCAGTCCATGGGATTCTTCAGGCAGGAACGCTGGAGTGGATTGCCATGCTCTACTCCAGGTGATCTTCATGCCCCAGGGATTGAACCCAGGTCTCCTACACTGCAGGCAGATTCTTTACCATCTGAGCCACCAGGGAAGCCCCATTATAGCCTTGTGGCTGCTAATTTATAGTCAGGCCTTTTACTTTGGGTTCACTGCAGTAGGAATTTAATACAGCTTAGATGAACATGTAAGTACATGAAGAGATGAGTTAAGGAATGGATTGCAAAAATACAAATTCAGTAAAAAGCATATTATAGAAAGTGTTGATATCAATTGTTTCATTACAGAAGTATGAACACTGTTCATAGAGTTTCCTATCAACCAAAGGCTTTTTATATCTGCCTTAATAAGTAAATTAGAAAAATTTGTATTTAGTATACTTTTCACACTTAGAGTTTGGTATCTTTTGCAGTACTATTAAAGTACTTGAAAAGAATTTTTTCTCTTGAGCAAGCCAAGATTTTGCTCACAATTTATTTAGCGCATAAACATTTTTATCCCCATAAATAGTACAAAACATTCTCTTGTTGGAATGGTCATAAGTCCCAGGGATAATTTTTAATTTTTTGAAAATATTACCTTATTTGAAAGGATTGTGAAGAAGGTGGACAGGAATAGTTATCCTTTTCAGACAGTTTGAAAGACACATTAGAATGCAAACACATTCACAAATGCCTCTGATTCATCCATACTTGAGCCAAGGCTGGAATTCAGAAACTTCTCAAGCAAAATGGACATATACTGTCAATCTAATACAACTTCACTGAGGCAATGAACATGAATTTGAGCAAACTCCAGGAGACAGTGGAGGAAAGGGAGCCTGGCATGCTGCAGTCCATGGGGTCACAAAGAGGCAGCCATGACTTAGCAGCTGAGCAACACAACTGCCTTTAATTTTCCTGTCAACGGTACCTTTCTTCTATGAGTAACTATACCTCCCCCTATCCCTCTATGTGGTCCCATAATGGTTCAAAAACCTTTCCCACCCCCTTCAAGCCTGTAAGTAGTCCATCTGAAGCATTTTCCCAGTGCAATGTTAGGTTGAAGAGAAGGTTCTCATCAGAGGCCTTCTGCAGGATACTCCAGTCTTGGGTGTTGGTCATGGTAGGGCTATGTCCTTTCCACTCTGCTAGTGAAGGGCGGAGGCTGGGAGACCACTATCCCTGCCACATGGAGACCACTAGTGTGCGAGAGAAGATACAGGAAGACTATGGTATAAGAGAATTCTTGAGTTCATTTCCTGTTCCCTTTCCTGCCTTGTGGGGCACTGGTGTGTCCTTTCTTTGGTTTGTGGCCACTCCTAGTTTTCTTTTATAAGTTTCCTTTCTTTCCTGGTGGCATGCATAATTAGAAGCTTGGGCTTCAGTGTCAAACAGTCTCACTTTCAATTTCAAGTCATCTTACTCCCTCTATGGGTGTGGACAAGTGCATTGAGTTCACTAAACTTAACTCTTCATCTGTCAAAAAAAGAGGATGAAAATAGTAGTAACTTCATGGATTGTTCTGAGGATTAAGAGTGAAGATATATGAAATACTGAGATAAATGTCTGGAATATAGTAAGCTCTCAATACATGCTATTTGTTACCGCTTTTATCATTATGATTTAAGTTCGCCTCTGTTGGATATTGCCTCTTTTAAGAAATCATTCTTGCTTATTCATTTAGTTTAGTCAAATATTTGCTATCATCATTGCCTTCCATAAAAATGCTAGATATATAAGATCCCAGTTAATGAGCTATTCTTAGAGTACATAATGTTGTGAAAATCAGCTTCCAATATTCTCAAATAGGAATTTCATCTGAGATCAATGAGTGACTTTTCCTTAATTTGAAATGAAACCATGGCATTAAAAAATAACTTTTTTTTTTTAAACTTACTAATCTTTGCTCAAACTGGATCATTCAACTTTAGGGAAAAGTAAGTAATGTACATAATTTATCTAGTAGGTAGAATAGGCACTTAGCATCTAGGCTTTCTCTTTTACGAACTCTGTAGATGAAACACTGACAGCGAAAGTGTATCACACTCAACAGATGCTGTCTTTACTCTGGACGAACTTTAAGTTTGTCAGTGCAGATGCTGTATTTTTGTGAGTTTTCCCTTTTGGTCCATAGACACGTGACGTGTACGCCATCAAAAGAGGAAGGAACAGAAGTGATGGGAACATAAAACATAGAGCAGAGCTGCAAAGAGAAAGAGACTTCTCTTTGACACATATTGTACAACATTTCCAAAGCCTTGGAATGTTTTTGGTATATTTAACTGCAGAAGATTTTTAAGTCTGTAGCTCTTTTCTTTTTTTCTTTATCAGTGACAGTACTCGTCTGGGCTGACAGTACTCTGCACACCTGTAGGTTTAATTACAGTCTGATATGCCTCCACCAGTCTGCTTCCATCATTCCTAAAGATCTTTTTAAAATAATATTAAGAGATGGTATTTTAAATTTTATTCTGGTTCCTGGAGTTATGATTTTATATACTGAAATTACCAAGGCCAAGCACATTGCTACTTGACACTAACATCATTCTCTTGATTCTTTCTCTAAATGGAAATTTGGGACATAGATTAAAAAGGGGTCATAAGACCAAATTGTGGAGGAAGAATTATGATTAAGTCTAGCTAAGCTTTGGAACAGATATTCAAATTTTCTCTTGTGTCGATGTACACTGACATATAGAGAGCAAGAATAAAGCAATAAATTAACAGTACAGAAAAGACAGGACTAAATTAATTCAATGTGTTTATAGTATATTCTCAGTTCTGTTTGTGGAGATGGGAATAAGTAAGAAGCTGCATGTGTGTGACTATGAAGTCATGTACATTGAAAAAGAAGACAAGACCATGTTACTTGTTTTCAACTAGTTTTATTTTTCTTAAGGAAAAAAAAAGTACTTTCTTCTTGGGTTTACTAACTTTTATGGTCTGTTAGAAGGCTTTGTAATGGAATCTCCTTGGGAAAGATGATTCACTAAATTATATGTGCCAGAGGCAATTACTTGCCTTTAGGAATCATCAGTGCATCTGAAATTGCAAAAGTCTATTATGTTTAAAGCAAGTTTAAAGATTTTAGTGAAATTCTGGATTATTTTTATAATTCTCTCTTTTTGTTTAGGAAATAGAGAGCAATGTATTCTATAGAATGACCTCTTTATTAGTACAAACCATATCGCTTTATAGATTCTACTGAGAAATTTGAAGTTTTACTACAAACTTGTTTTATGACTTGATAGAAATAACTTACTCTCTTATTCACTGTGATTGTCAGTTCCCTTATCTTGAAAGTGGAGTAATAATATCAATCACAGGATTTTTTTAAAAACGATTAACTAAGATATTACCTGTGAGTGATTTGTTCTCATTTTGGAACAAAATAATTGCTCAGCATAAGACCTGAGAGGTCTTTTAAAAACCTTGAATTACATAATTCCTGGAAAAGGGACTTTTCTTGAATTACATAACTTTTGGAAAAAGCATTTCTCTCACCTTGCCTTAACATAATGTTTTTTTTTTTTGAAGTGGCTCTCCTTATTGAAATACCAAGCACTGATTAAAAATGTCAGAATCTGAAATAATGATTCACAGCATTTAGGGAAACAAAATTGTCCAGTCTCTTTCCTCTATTTCACCTGCAGTATTCCCTGAGGATACCTGAGGAGAGCTCTCTAATGGTTTCTTTCCTTCTGTTGGACTACTTAGTTCAGTTCGGTCACTCGGTCATATCCTACTCTTTGCGACCCCCTGGACTGCAGTATGCCAGGCCTCTCTGTCCATCACCAACTCCCAGAGTTTAACCAAACTCATGTCCACCATGTCGGTGATGCCATCCAACCATCTCATCCTCTGTCATCCCCTTCCCCTGCCTTCAGTCTTTCTCAGCATCAGGGTCTTTTCAGATGAGTCAGTTCTTTGCATTAGGTGGCCAAAGTATTGGAGCTTCAGCCTCAGCACAAGTCCTTCCAATGAATATTCAGGACTGATTTCCTTCAGAATGGACTGGAAGGATCTCCTTGCAGTTCAAGGGACTCTCAAGAATCTTCTCCAACACCACAGTTCAAAAGCATCTATTCTTTAGTGCTCAGCTTTCTTTATAGTCCAGCTCTCACATCCATACATGACTACTGGAAAAACCATAGCCTTGGCTAGACAGACCTTTGTTGGCAAAGTAATGTCTCTGCTTTTTAATATGCTATCTAGGTTGGTCATAGCTTTTCTTCCAAGGAGCAAGTATCTTTTAATTTCATGGCTGCACTCACCAACTGCAGTGATTTTGGAGCCCAAGAAAATGAAACCTGTCACTGTTTCCATTGTTTCCCCATCTATTTGTCATGAATTGATGGGACCAGATGCCATGACCTTCGTTTTCTGAATGTTGAGCTTTAAGCCAACTTTTTCACTCTCCTCTTTCACTTTCATCAAGAGGCTCTTTAGTTTTTTTGCTTTCTGCCATAAGGGTGGTGTCATCTGCATATCTGAGGTTATTGATATTTCTCCAGGCAGTCTTGATTCCAGCTTGTGCTTCCTCCGGCCCAACGTTTCTCATGATGTACTCTGCATATCAGTTAAATAAGCAGGGTGACAATACACAGCCTTGACATGATGTGCTCCTTTCCCAATTTGGAGCTAGTCCATGGTTCCATGTCCAGTTCTACTGCTAGTGCTCAGGTAAGCTGGGGCCTGCTTCCTTTACAGAGCCCCAATAACCAGAGTGATTCCAGACATGGTGAAGATAGTGAAACCTCTTAAAGGTCCTAGTAGCTTACACGTCTTGAAGCACCGTTTAACAGATTTTTTTATGTTTCCATGCTGGGGTCGGTAATCACCGATTGTCATCAGCACTGTATTTCACTATATTTCTAGTCCTTGGGTGCCATATGTAAGCTGTTCTTTCAGGCTTCTACTTGTAGTTGCAAGAGACTTGGTAAATGATGATATTGAAACATTCCATTGCAGAGCCTTAGTTAGAATTTGGAACTTGGCTTACAATAGAAACAATGCTAAAAACAGTTGATTCTTAGACTGCTTAAAAGATTTTAAAGACCTTGGCACCAAATTGAATTCTGAATTCTAAGAGCCATTGGCCATTTCGTGTGAAAGAAAGAAAAATGTAGAAAAAGAAAGAAATGGCTGCCTTGTTTCTAATGTAATTTCATTAATCATGGCCAAGATTTTAATTATCATGTTAAATCTTTTTTGACACTCTCCTACACCCCACTCTGCACCTTTCTTCTTCTGGTGACTTTTCTTTCTGGCACCCTATGCCTTTTTTTTTTTTTTTCACTTCTGAATAAACACCCCTTCACTTTACATCACTCCAGGTTTTATTATCTTTTTTCCTCTATCAGAATTCTCATTGCCTCAGTTAACTTGTTATTATAGAGATAGGTGAAGCATGATCCAATAATACCAATTAACAGATATACCTTTAATGATATTTCATATGCACCATGGGCTTCCCTTATGGCTCAGCTGGTAAAGAATCCACCTGCAATGAGGGAGACCTGGGTTCAATCCCTTGGTTGGGAAGATTCCCCTGGAGAAGGGAAAGGCTATCCACTCCAGTATTCTGGCCTAGAAAATTCCATGGACTGAATAGTCCATGGGGTTGCAAAGAGTCGGACACAACTGAGTGACTTTCATTTTCACTTTCATATGCACCACACTTGGCTATAAGCATTTTCTGCAAGTCACTTAGCCCCACAAACATCCTGTGAGGTAATCCCACGATTGACATTATTTTACAGATGAGAAAATGAACATAGAATGAAATAACATTTATTATTTATGTGACATAGTTTGCAAGAGTAGAACTGAGATTTGAACCCTAACAAAGTGACTCTAGATTCAATGTATGTAACCATATTGTTTATCCAGTATTAGAGTAGGGGTAATTTCCTTGAAGAAATTTTAGGCATGTCAAGCAGTCTGGGGAAGATTTTTTGGGGCAAATGAACTAATATGGGATGGGTCTAGCCTGGATCTAAACATTAGGGTCAAATCTCTTTTGTGTTTCTGGAATCCTTCCACTTTCCACTATGTACTTTCAATTTTGCCTTGAACCTAAAACTCCTCTAAAATAAAAAGCTTAAAAAAACTGCCATGAAGTAAGTACCTCAAATCAAGTCTTTGAAATAAACAAAATATGTAACAGTGTTTTCCAGAAACTGGCTTCTTGGTGTGAAAATGAAAGGCTTGCTAAATTCCATCATCATTATAATGCATAATAAGAATTCAATTTATTGTGTGTCACTGAATATGTTCAATGCAAATATAAAACCATCAGCTATTTAAATGATTGCTTTTATTTCAATGTGGTCATAAAATAATGGCTTCACCAATTGTTTGATAATAAGCAAGTAAACACATAAACCTAAAAATTATGAGTCAGGATGAATGTTGTAAGCTCGATGTGACTGAGAATAACAAATGGACTATGGTTACTTAGATAGGGGGTTGGGAGAGTGTAGTGAGGAAAATGACATGTGAATTGCAACCTACCCTCAAGGAACATGTAGCTGGGTGTGGAACACAGACCAGGGATTAATGACATATGATTCAGTTTGATAAGTAGTACCACAAATCTATGAGTGCAGTGATGAGAGAACAAAGAGGAGGGAACAACTCTCTGCTCTGGAAAATCTACACAGACCTCATAAATATGTGGGCTGGGACACAAAGTAAAGTAGGAGCATGCTAGATACAAATTATGTGTTCTCTATAATTTGCTAATGCCAGAGGGTCATGGGATAGATTCATAATATGCTTTTCAGTAAACGCTGTACTCTGTCACCCAGACTATCAATACCACTCAAATGAATCACTGTTTTAGAAATTCCTTCCATGATGAATTCCCTGGTGGCTCAGATGGTAAAGAATCTGCCTGCAATGCAAGAGACCTGGGTTTGATCTCTGGGTCAGGAAAATCCGCTGGAGAAGAGCATGGCAAATCACTCCAGTATTCTTGCCTGGAGAATCCCAAGGGCTGAGAAGCCTGGCGAGTTACAGTCCTTGGGGTTGCAAAGAATCAGACATGACTGTGCGACTAACACTTTCACTTTCCATAACGAGAGAGAGCCTGTATTCAATAATACAGGTCTGGTCAATCTGGGGCAAGGGTGATGCCAAAGTGCTAGTTCTCTCACCCACATTTGAAGATTTCTCTAAGCTCTGAAGGTCTGTTCAGGTTCAGAGCTACCTTAGAATCTATGGTTAGCTGAGGCCTTGGCTGTGACTTCACGGCAATTCAGCTTCTCCCTCCACTCAGTCCCATGGCCTATACTCCCCTGCAAATTTTGATCTTCAATAAACCCCTGCAGGCAATTATCCATCACAGTTTGCTTCCAGGGAAACTGACTTACAATGAATCTTCAATAAGTACTTATTGATTGTCTGCTTGATTGAAATTTATTTAGGAATAAAAAGGGCATTAAAACATATATTAATTATTATTACTGACAGCTACAGATATGAGGGGTAACCTTTTCAAGACTGAGATCCATATGTTTCAGTAGCATTCATTTGTAAAGTATGCTCAGTTGCATCTTTTCTTGGTGCTTTGAATAAACTTCTTTGGTGTCTCAGATGGTAAAGAATCTGCCTGCAATGTAGGAGACCTAAGTTTGATCCCTGGGTCAGGAAGAACCTCTGGAAAAGGGAAGGGGTACCAACTCCAGCATTCTTGCTTGGAGCATTCCATGAGCAGAGAAGCCTGGTGGACTACATTTCATGGGGTCACAAAAAGCTGGACATGACTGTGCGATGTCACTTTCACTTTTTCTGAAAGTTCCTCTATTACTTGTAATGTTGATGTTTAAAGATAAAGTAAATGACTCTCATCCTGTATAGCTCCCACACCAAACTCTTGAGGAGAGTTTCAGAAATGACATACTTTTCTTTGATGGGTAATTTGGTTTTATGCATTATGAATTGTGCCCATGATGCTGCAGAAGTGTAAATGGAATTTATACTAAAGACATCATTGGGACCTCCAGGTGAACTCTGAACTTCCAAAATTCAAGGAGGAAGAATCGAGATGCATGCACAGATCAAGGTTAGTCACTGGTCACAGTTCTTCTGTCTATACTTTTCTGGAGTCTTTTTGGGTCATGGTTTGGTGCTGTCAAAGTTTGAGTCCATGATAAACTCCAGCTTTCAAATTATTATTACCCCATGTAACTTCTGATTTCAGAACACTTCCACAGCCTGGAAATGTTGGTACAGATAGTTTTGATTGTATAATTAGAGATGCCTCCCAAAGCATTGTTATTTGACTTTCCAGCTTTCTCGAGATTTTGAGAGAAGATGTCTAGCCTCCCCTAGGTGTGTCTATCAAATCCTGTTGATTATTATTCAGTGTAAGACTGAGATGACTGATGAAATAAATGAGGAGAATAAACAGCAGAATTAGTTTTTAATTTTCTTTTTCCCTTGATTGCTCACAGTGTGTGTTTGCAAAGGCATGAAATTATGGCACCTTTATTGTATGAGAAATGCCAGGAGCTTGTTTAGTTTGTAGTGCGAAAATGATGATTTTTTTTCAAAGACCCACTTCAATAAATAAAGGTAAAATGAAAGAGAAGCATTTTAAAAAGAAAAATGAAAACAAAATAGTTTCAGTTTTGCTTTCCTTAAGCTCTCTTCTCTACAGTTATCTTACATTTCTAATGAACAGCTTTACAGTGATAGGTGGGATATGAATCTGACAAAGCCACGGCAGCTTTTTTTTTTTTTTCCTCTTGTTTTCTTCCCTTCCTCTTTATGTCTTCCTTTGCTTCTTATTTTCTCTCCTTCTCCTCCTCTTTTCTTCTCCTCTTCCTCCTCCTCTTCCTTCATGTTGGGTGATATTTTAGAATTATTTAGGGTTAATTATATTAATGATCAAAGGGACTGTGGGCATTCATCTCCACAACGCCAGGCCTCCCTATCTATCATTCATCTCCTCCTTGAATTTTGGAAGTTCAGAGTTCACCTGGAGGTCCCGATGATGTCTTTAGTATAAATTCCATTTACACTTCTGCAGCATCATGGGCACAATTCATAATGCATAAAACCATTCATCTCCTTTGCTCTTTCCTGACCCATAGTCAACTCAATACATCCCTAATATGTTAATGATGAGATGAGTCTAGACTCTTCTAGAACATCTTTTTGGGTTTTGACTTTGGACTTTTTTTTTTTGGTCCTACTAAGAGCTTTGTTCAAATCACTTAGCTAATTAATTGCTTCAGTTCAGTTCCGTTCAGTTCAGTTCATTCGCCCAATCTGTCCGACTCTTTGTGGCCCCATGGACTGCAGAATGCCAGGCCTCCCTATCTATCACCAACTCCCGGAGTTTACTCAAATGCATGTTCATTGAGTCGGTGATACCATCCAACCAGCTCATCCTCTTCTCCCACCTTCAATCTTTCCCAGCATCAGGGTCTTTTTAAATGAGTCAGCTCTTTGCATCAGGTGCGAAAGTATTGGAGTTTCAGCATGAGTCCTTCCAATGAACATTCAGGACTGATTTCCTTTAGGATGGACTGGCTGGATCTCCTTGCCATCCAGGGGACTCTCAAGAGTCTTCTCCAACACCACAGTTCAAAAGCATCAGTTCTTCGGTGGTCAGCTCTCTTTATAGTCCAACTCTCACATCCATACATGACTGCTGGAAAAACCGTAGCTTTGACTAGATGGACCTTTGTTGACAAAGTAATGTCTCTGCTTTTTAATATGCTGTCTAGGTTGGTCATAGCTTTTCTTCCAAGGAGTAAGCATCTTTTAATTTCATGGCTGCAGGCACCATCTGCAGTGGTTTTGGAGTTTCCCCTTCCTCCCCCCAAAAACAAAGTCTGACACTGTTTCCACTGTTTCCCCATCTATTTGCCATGAAATGATGGGACCAGATGCCATGAGGCTGGAAGGATAAGCAGCAGCCTTATCTATGGTTCAGGATAGGTTCTAGAACTTTTCTTTATCTAACAGGGTTGTGAAATCATGGAAAGATTTTAAACATAAGAGTAACATGCTCAGATTTATTTTTTAAGTAAATTTGGAGTCTGGGGTCAATAGTGAACAATGAGGAAACATATGACCTGTAAAGAGTTATAGCGAGAGAAGACATCAGTCTAGACAGGAGTTGGCAGCAGCAGTGGTGACTAAAGATGGGGGAGAAATAAATGGATTTTAGAGATTTGAGCTAACATACTTGTTGGAGGAGAAAGGAAATGAGAGAATAATTTATAGATTCCTGACTTAGGCACTGGGATGGTTAGATGGTCTTATCATTTATGGAAATAGAAAATAACGTTAATAGGTGTGAAAGGGAGGGTGGATTGAGTCCTCAGCATGTTGAAATTGAAATGCTACTAAGGTTTGCAAATGTAGATGGCAAGGAGTCAAGCTGACATATAGCTTTGGAACTCAAAAGAAAGGTCTGAATTGGATAGAAATTAGGAATTCCATGATATATGAATAGTAACTGATGCTTTGGGCATAGATGCCTGGAAAATCCCATGGACGGAGCAGCCTGGTGGGCTGCAGTCCATGGGGTTGCTACGAATAGGACACGACTGAGTGACTTCACTTTCACTTTTCACTTTCACGCATTGGAGAAGGAAATGGCCCACTCCAGTGTTCTTGCCTGGAGAATCCCAGGGACAGAGGAGCCTGGTGGGCTGCCGTCTGTGGGGTTGCACAGAGTTGGACACGACTGAAGCGACTAAGCAGCAGCAGCAGAGGGCATCTTGGGAAAGCCCACTGTGTGGTGTTTAGAACGAGGGAAATGTAGGGAAGGAAAATCTAGGGCCAAAGCCTAAAGATCGTGAACATTTCAAAAGATGTGTCTTTTATATGTGTGTGTCTTTCTCTGTGCATATCTGTGTATGTGTGTGCATGTGTATATTCACACATGTGTACCCTCACATAAAAGACTGAAATAGAGAGAGGAGCAATTATCTGATCTGAGAATTGGGGCTTGAATGAATGGTTTGGGGCACAGAGATTTGGATACTGGAAATGCACAACCATGCCTGTGTGAGCTGGTAGCTGAGTTAGGTGGAGGAGAAGGCTTTGAGTATGAAGAGGTCAACAAATAGAGATGTGAGTGGATATTACAATCACCCAAGATAACTGCAGAAATTGGTTAGTGCAGACTCTGAGTCACATGCCAGGAACTATGAATAAGGGGGGAAAGCATAGAGGTAATACTTTTGTAACAATAATAACAATAATAACTCAATTATTTGGAAAAGCAATAATATTAATAATTAAGATCTACAGATCACTTTTCTCTGCCAGGAGTTAATTGCTTTACTTGCATTATCTCCATTAATATTTACAATAAAACTAAGGACATTATTATCCCAACTTTAGAGCAGAAGAAACTAAAATCACACCGAATGCTTGATTAAAACAAGGGGCTGTCTGACTAGGGAACTCATAATTTTATCCATTATTTTATACTACCTATTTTATAAACTATAGCAAGGGTTAATTATGACTTGTAAACATGAAGAATGTATGTGGCTGTTGAACTCTAGAGTGAATACAGATGTGAAAATGTGAAATGTTAAAATTACTGCATTTTTGCTTTTCTTTCCTCCATGTTCAAGTAATTAAACCCATGCTTGAGTGATAAAAATCAAGGCCTATTAGTCTACAGACAGAACAGGGATTTTGGTCAAAAAAATAGAATGCCTGAATTCATAAAGAATCAGTGAAGATGTCCATTGTATTCATCCCAGTGCTGAGCTCACAGGTTTAATTCATATGCTGGCCCTTTTCCTGTAATGTCATAGAAAGTGAAGTTGCTCAGTCGTGTCCAACTCTGTGACCACATGGACTGTAGTCTACCAGGCTCCTCCATCCATGAATTTTCCAGGCAAGAGTACTAAAGTGAGTTGCCATTTCCTTCTCCAGGGAATCTTCCTGACCCAGAGATCGAACCTGGGTCTCCTGCATTGCTGGCAGACGCTTTACCATCTGAGCCACTGGTGGGAAGCCAGTAATGTCAAAGAGAAGGTGACAATGAAGACTATGGATACCAGAGAACAATTTCTTCTTCCTGATTAAACTAGGCTGAAAACAAAGGTAGCCTCTAGGAAAAACCAAAAATAATTAAATGAAGTACATACTTTACTCAAAGGTTATAAGCACAATTATAATGCAGAGATGGCAGATCAGGGTTAGAAGTCCTGAAAGACTTCATGGATAAGATGGATCTTAAGCTGGACCTGGAGAAGCAAGGATTTGACAATTCCTGAGACTTGAACATCATTTTTAAGGCCTTTTTAACAGTAGAATATTGTTGTGTTCTCTATCATTGAGAATTTTTAGTGTATTCTTTCTGATTTACACCTGAAATGAATACTGAAACAATTCCTACAGAATATTCTAGATGTTCACTAAACTGCATAGTTTCATGCTCAGTTGCATCCAATTCTTTGCAACTCTCTGGACTGTAGCTCCTCTGCCTGTGGGATTTTTTCAGGCAAGAACACCAGAGTAG
The DNA here is from genome assembly GCA_006408695.1 of Aepyceros melampus. NCBI lineage: Eukaryota > Metazoa > Chordata > Mammalia > Artiodactyla > Bovidae > Aepyceros > Aepyceros melampus. The sequence continues at coordinate 7,687 of SJXQ01005407.1, read as the reverse complement.
ATTGCCATTTCCTCCTCCGGGGTCTTCCCAATCCAGGGATCTAACTGGCATCTCCTGCATTGGCAGAGGGATTCTTTACTACTGAGCCATTTGGGAAGCCCTTCACTAAGCTCTAGGATAGAATAAATAGATGAAAGACTGCATCTATGTATGGTTATTAAAACTCAATAGACATTGTATCTACAACGGTATCGTTAGCTTTTAAATAACATATGATAATGTTATGTACAGTTTTAAAAGTACAGAATAGACATGGATGAAGCAATAGGTAGACATGGATGTCTATTCAATCAATAGACATGGATTGGAGTAATAGGCAGGTTTTTTTTGTTTTTTTTTGGTCTTGAGACTCTCTGAAAACTATTGATTACATTTTTCTTTCAGACTATCATGTGTTAGAGGAGATGGAAAGGGAACAGAAAATGGTTGAAAAACAGGGATGTACATTCTTCCTCATGACTTGCTTATTTTCAGAAGAATTTGGGCAAGTACCATGACCTCTGTAGTCTCAGGTTCTTCATCAAGCAAATGAAAAATTAAACCTGAACACACAATTCCATGATGCTGAGTCTATGTGGAGCATCTATGAGCTCCTTTGTAATGCCTCTCCCTGGAGTGATGCTGGGAGGAGGCAACCCTGGTAATGGTTTCATATATTTTCCTGACTTCTGAGATGTTATACAAGTTATTTCTAATAGAAATATCTATCTATCTGCATATATTCCTTGGCTTCCCCAGTGGCTCAGCGATAAAGAATCCACCTGCAATGCAGGAGGCGCAAGAGATGCAGTTCTATCCCTAGGTCAGCAGGATCCCCTCAAGGAGGCAATGGCAGCCTGCTCCAGGATCCTTGCCTGGAGAATCCTATGAACACAGGAACCTGGTGGGCTACAGTCCACGGGGTTGAAAACTTCGGACATGACTGACGTGACTGACAAAAGCACAGACACATTCTCAATGAGTAATCACGCTTATTTAAGTTAACAACTTGACTAGAGTGAATTTGCCACTTGTTTGACTTTTTGTACAGAATAGATAGGTTCACTGTGAACCTATCCTCTTTTTTGCTCATTACTGAAATATCTCATTCATGCATATAGAGTAAGATCATTGGTGATGTATATTTGCAACTCTATGGTGACAACTATGGAAAAGTTTTCATTAAGTAGCTTATTTTTCAGGGGATTAGACTCTTTCAGAGTGTCTACTCTTGGCAAATCATGAGTGCGCTCTCAACTAAGAATGTTTAATTTTAGAATGTTGGCAGAAGACCGCATGGGACTCTTGCCTTCTCTCTCCATCTCTGACTCTGTCTCCTTTATGCTCTCTCTCTCACACACACTCCTAATGAAATGCAAAACAAAAGCAAGAAACCACTGAAGTTGTAAGAGCTAGTACCTGTGTGTACTTCAGCTTCATGAAGAATCTAAATTAAAGTGAAATTTGCCAGGACCTTATTTCTGCACAATTTTAATGATGATGGACACATGATTGAATATGACATTTGAAGGATTCAAGTTTAAACATTCAGAGACTTCATTTTCTGAGCTATTATTTCATTGGCATTTGAAGCATGAAAGAGAAAAGAAAGTATTTTTTCACCCTTGGAAGCAGGCGCATAACTCCCATTAACTCCAGAAGGAGGAATTATACATGAGAATGAGGACAGACAACACACAAATAAGTATGCAAGTTCAGTCTCCAGATTAACCCCATAGCCTATGATAGATCTTTGGAAGCCTTTATACTCTATGAAATCAATAATCCATTATAGCTCATACTGGTGACTAAATGACTTTGGGGATTGGTAATGGCATCTGAAATCTTTTACCTTTAAGCCATGGCTTGTAGTAAATCCTAAATTCTGAGGCATCACCACCCAGTTGCAGTAAAGTTGTTTTGGATTCAATACCTTGAAGCAAATAATGGCAAATAATAGTTACTCAATACATATTTATTGAATGAAAGGATCAACAAAGAAAAAAATAGTCTTTAGTCCGTACTCAGATCTCTTCTGACCTGAACCTCTTTAATAGCTTGGCATAGTTGAGTTCTGTTTCTGCGTGCTAAGTCCCTTCAGCTGTGTCTGACTCTTTGTGACCCTAAAGACCATAGTCGGTTAGGCTCATCTGTCCATGGGATTCTCCAGGCAAGAATACTGGAGTAGGTTGCCATGCCCTCCTCCAGGAGATCTTCTTGACCCAGAGATTGAACCCAGGTCTCCTGTGGCTCCTGCATTGCAGGCAGATTCTTTACCACAAGTGCCATCTGGGAAGCCCCAACATGTGAAAGCCTTATCAATCTCCTTGCAAAAATTACCACTAAAGGAAAACAAAAGGTGAGTCTCCCCAGAGCAGGAGGTCTTCACCACTGACCACACTGGCCACCTCCATCTGCTTTGTCCTCCTCTCAAGCCCAGAAAGTGGTCCCTTTATTGCTGAGAAGGTACAAGTTACTTCTCTCATTTGACTGAACTTTCCCCCTATCTTTCCCTTAACTCTTATTTAGGAGACAATGGGAAGGGGATTGAGTATTTCAGTCAATGCCAAAATGTGTGAGTCACAAAGCAAACATCGACAACAGAGTGGTTTGTGACAGACAGAAATGGTTCATAAGTTTTCTTACTCTCCTCATGAGCAGTTTACTTTGGCACACAGTGGAAGAAGTTGCTTCCCTTTATTTCAGTGTTACCTTGGTGGGGAGGGAAGAACACGAGTCTGAGAGTCATGCAAAGTCATTTCAAATCCAGCCTTCAGGACATGAAGGTTGCCTCAGCTTTATATCTCAGTATTTTGGTCTGTAAAAAACCTCTTTAAAAGTTTGGTATAGTTGGGTTCTGTGCCTGCGTGCTAAGTCTCTTCAGTCGTGTCTGACTCTTTGTGACCCTACGGACCATAGCTTGTTAGGCTCCCCTGTCCATGAGATTCTCCAGGCAAGAATACTAAAGTGGGTTGCCATGCCCTCCTCCAGAGGATCTTCCCAATCCAAGGATCGAACCCACATTCCTTATGTTTCCTGCATTGGCTGGCAGGTTCTTCATCACATGGAGTGTAGCCCACTAAGGTCTTCTGTCCATGGAATTCCCCAGGCAAGAATATTTGCTAGAAGAAGGGTAGCCATTACCTTCTCCAGGGGATCTTTCTGACCCAGGAATTGAATCTGGGTTTCCCATATCACAGGCAGATTCTTTATCATCTGTGCCACCAGTGAAGCCCTGCTGCTGCTGCTGCTAAGTCACTTCAGTCGTGTCCGACTCTCTGCCATAGACGGCAGCCCACCAGGCTCCCCCATCCCTGGGATTTTCCAGGCAAGAATACTGGAGTGGGTTGCCATTTCCTTCTCCAATGCATGAAAGTGAAAAGTGAAAGTGAAGTTGCCCAGTTGTATCTGACTCTTAGAGACCCCATGTCTGCTAATTCCTTCTTCTTATCTCTGACCCAATAGATGCTGGTTATACCTACTTCTATTCATCTCTTTATTTCAGTCATGGTGTTCCTTTTGCTAAATCACAGTAGACTTTATTTGTAATTGAACTTGCTAACCAATAGCTCTTTTTGAAAGAGAGAAAGTGTGGGAGTTGAATCAACTTACTCTATGGAAGCAGAACATTGATTAGTGGCTCTTAGCTTTTCAGAATTATCATTTCTAAAAATAACAGGCAGAGGAGAGAAAAGACCAACGTCCCTGATGTCTTGCATGAAATCTAGCAAACAGAGATATTAAAATAACTCTTGACAAATATAAAAATGAATAGAAGCAGGAATACTAAAGTTACATGCTTCAAAAATCTATATGCAGCATGATATTAAAAAATTTTATTTACATTTCTAAGTTATGTCAAGAATACTGAAAACCTTTGTCTCATCTCCATTTTTAAAGATAATAAAACTTTGAAAGAAGGAACTTTCTCCAGAACACCTATCTTATATGTCACTGAACCAAAATTCTATTCCAGGTCAGTCTGACACAATTTTGGTTTTGCTGCTGTTATATTGTTCTGGATTGTATTTTTTTTTTTTTTCCTACCACTATTTGTATATCCTGATCTTGGAAGAGGGTTTACATTGGCAGTGAGAGGCAGTATCTGAGCCTTAGTTGTACTTTCATGGTATTTATGATCTCAGGCCCATGCTAGGCCAAGTCATAATGACAATGATTAATGCATTTAGAGATATCATATCTTTCAGCTTGCACGTATGTACTTTTAATACACAGGATACCATTGGATCACTACTGTGAGGAGTAATGTGTGAACATATTGTCATCATGCTGACATTTTGCACCTGAGAAGACAAAACAGATCCATAGCACTGGCAAACTATAAGCACCCCAAATCCATAATCTACATTAGGGTTTATTTTGATGTTGTACATTCTACGGATTTGGACAAATGTACAGTGACATGTATTAATTATAAAACTATACAGAATATTTTCACTGCCCTACCTCATGCGAAGAGTTGACTCATTGGAAAAGACCCTGATGCTGGGAGGGATTGGGAGCAGGAGGAGAAGGGGACGACCGAGGATGAGATGGCTGGATGGCATCACTGACTCGATGGACATGAATCTGAGTGAACTCCGGGAGTTGGTGATGACAGGGAGGCTTGGCATGCTGTGATTCATGGGGTCACAAAGAGTCGGACACGACTGAGCGACTGAACTGAACTGAACTGAAAAAATCCTCTGTTCTCTGCTTATTCATCCCTTACTCCTCGTACCAACTCCTAGAACTTACTAATTTTTTTTTTTCTTCACATCAAAAGAGAAAATACTTTTCCAAGAAAAGTACCTCTGAAAAAAAGGGAGATATGAGTCTTGAGGTCACAGTGCTCAGTTGTGGCTGACTCTTCACGACCCTGTGGACAGTAGCCTACCCCCTCTGCCCCAGCTCCTCTGTTCATGGAATTTTTCAAGCAAGACTACTGAAGTGGGTTGCCATTTCTTTCTCCACATGAGGTCGATGGCAGACTTTAATTTTCTTTAAAAGTAAGAAATGATTCTTGTTTATATGCTATGGGAAAATGATTTGAATATACAGAAGAAAATAGTTTGATTAATGGAGATGGAGTCCAGAAGTGAGAAAGTGTAGAATTCACACCAGGGGTTTAAATTGACTTTTGCCAGCTGTTTACTAAAAAAACATTGTCTGTACTAATCGTTTTCCAGAATGTCCCTCCCCCCACCTACCTTTCTAACACACACAGGCACACACACATAGTCACTTGGGCCTTCTATCTGCTCAGACTGTGACATTGTGTTTCCACACTGCCACACTTGCTAATGACATCAGAAGGGTTATTGTCTTTTTGAATCCCATTCTTCTTGGGAAAATATAATAAAGTGTGGTCAGAAACATATTTTCCAGTTTGTACTCCATTTGATTCTTCTGGTTTATAGAAATTAATACATAATTTAGAGAGTTTCACTAAAATTTCTTGGTAGATAAATATCTATTATCTACCTACCCTGGTGGCTCAGAGGTTAAAGCGTCTGCCTGCAGTGCGGGAGACCCAGGTTCGATCCCTGGGTTGGGAAGATCCTCTAGAGAAGGAAATGGCAACCCACTCCAGTACTCTTGCCTGGAAAATTCCATGGACTGAGGAGTCTGGTGGGCTTAGTCCGTGGGGTCGCAAAGAGTTGGACACAACTGAGCGACTTCACCTTCACCTTCACCTTCATCTACCTACCTATATCAATTGATAGAGACATATTGATAGAGGTATCTATTGATAAAGGACCCAGGTTTCCCACATTGCAGGTGGATTCTTTGCCAGCTGAGCCATGAGGGAAGCCCAGGAATACTGGAGTGGGTAGCCTATCCCTTCTCCAGGGGATCTTCTGGACTCAGGAATTGAACCAGAGTCTTCTGCATTGCAGGCAGATTCTTTACCAACTGAACTATCAGGGAAACCCATATTTATTGATAGATATACTTTTTTCTTTTTACAGCAAAGGAAACCATGATCAAAATTAAATTCAGCCTACTGAATGGGAGAAAACATTTGCAAATCATAAATCTGATAAGGGAATAATATCCAAAATATATAAAGAACTCATACAACTCAATAGCACAAATAAACTATTGATTAAAAATGGGCAAAAAATCTAAATATACATATTTCCAAAGAAGGCATATAGATGGCCATGAAAAATAACATCATTAGTTATCAGGGAAATGCAAATCAAAACCACATGAGGTATCACATCATATTTATTAGAATGGCTATTATCTAAAAGACAAGAAATAGTGGAAATTGAAAGGAATGTGGAGAAAAAAGAACCCTCATTGGTGGGAATTTAAATTGGTGCAGCCAGTATAGAAAGCAGTATGAAGGTTCCTTAAAAATTAAAAATAGAACTACTATATTATCCAAAAATTTCATTTCTGGATATTTATCAAAAGAAAAAGAAACACTAACTTAAAAATATTCCCATCTTCACTACTTAGAGCATTTTTTATATTAGCCAAGATATGGAAAAACCTAAAGGTCTGTCAATGAGTGAATGGATAAAAGGTATGGATTTATGTATATAACGGAATATTGTGTGCACGTGTTAGTCACTCAGTCATGTCTGACTCTTTGTGACTCCGTGGATTGTAGCCCACCAGGCTCCATTGTCCATGGAATTCTCCAGGAAGAATACTGGAGTGGGTGGCCATTAAGTTCTCCAGGAGATCTTCCTGATCCAGGACAATGGAATATTGTTCAGCCATAAAAAAGAATCAAATCTTGCTATTTGCAATAATATGGATTGACTTTAAAGGCATTATGCTAAGTAAAACAAATCAGAACAAAAAAAAATTGTATGATATTTCTTTTATGTGGAACCTAGACAAAACAAAACAAAAACCAAACTCACAAGTATAGAGAACAGATTAGTAGTTGCCAGAGGTGAAAGGTGGGGAGCAAGGAATGGGTGATTTTTTTTTTTTGGTCTACTTAAATTGAATACAATTTTTAAAAAGAGTAAAAAAGAATGCAAAATAGTACAGACAATTTGGAAAACAGGATCTTTCTTAAAAATGTAAGATTTACTTCTTATGTGATTCAATAATCTCACTCTTAATAATTTATTCAAGAGTAGTGACAACATATGTCTACACAAAGACCTGTGTGTGAACATGCTTAGCAACTTCATCATAGCAAAAGTGGGAACAGCCCAAATTTCCACTGACATATGTTTAAACAAATTGTACAAAATTTATACAATAAATACTACCCCCCAGTAAAAGACAAAGCAACTGCGGATAAGCAAAACTAAAGGGCACATCTCAGAAATCATTATGCTAGGTGAAAGACGCTAAACAAAAAATGCTGTATTCTGTAAAGTTTCCTTTGTATGACATTCTACAAAAAAGATAAGCTATAGAGACAGAACACAAATTAATGACTGCCTGTGGTTGGGTTTGGGAATAGGAATTGGCTATAAAGGGGCAGTGTGGGGATAATGGAGCTTTCTGTATGGAACTGTGGCAGTAGTACACAGCTACTGCATTGATTAAGCCTATAGAACTATGTGTTGTGTTGAGTGAAGTTTACTGTATGAAAATTATAAATGTTTGAGATATACCAGATTGTAAGAATAGCAAGAAGAGATAAGAAAGCCTTCTTCAGCGATCAATGCAAAGAAATAGAGGAAAACAACAGAATGGGAAAGACTAGAGATCTCTTCAAGAAAATTAG
>SJXQ01005406.1:53859-105032 GCA_006408695.1 Aepyceros melampus | reverse complement strand
CTTGGTATCTCTAATTTTCTTGAAGAGATCTCTAGTCTTTCCCATTCTGTTCTTTTCCTCTATTTCTTTGCATTGATCGCTGAAGAAGGCTTTCTTATCTTTTCTTGCTATTCTTTGGAACTCTGCATTCAGATGCTTATATCTTTCCTTTTCTCCTTTGCTTTTCGCCTCTCTTCTTTTCACAGCTATTTGTAAGGCTTCCCCAGTCAGCCATTTTGCTTTTTTGCATTTCTTTTCCATGGGGATGGTCTTGATCCCTGTCTCCTGTACAATGTCACAAACCTCATTCCATAGTTCATCAGGCACTCTATCTATCATATCTAGGCCCTTAAATCTATTTCTCACTTCCACTGTATAGTCATAAGGGATTTGATTTAGGTCATACCTGAATGGTCTAGTGGTTTTCCATACTTTCTTCAATTTAATTCTGAATTTGGCAAAAAGGATCTCATGATCTGAGCCACAGTCAGCTCCCAGTCTTGTTTTTGCTGGCTGTATAGAGCTTCTCCATCTTTGGCTACAAAGAATATAATCAATCTAATTTCGGTGTTGACCATCTAGTGATGTCCATGTGTAGAGTCTTCTCTTGCGTTGTTGGAAGAGGGTGTTTGTTACTAATCCCAAACTGGGATCATATTTTGCTGGTCTGATCATAAAAACAAAAGGAATTCTTACACAAGTCTGAATAGTGTAAATTAAAGGTAGCTTTTTGGTCATTTAAATATATTCAGTATATTGTTCCTTCCAAGCAATTAGTCCTTTAATGCCATGGGTATTTTCCATTTCATCACGAATAGGATAATGATCTAAAGGGGGAGGTCCAGGGGGCGCCAATCCTACCCATGCCATATGAGGGGTTGACTACCATAAGTACTGATTGTCTTATGTTTATATACCCATGGAGAAGACACTTTAGATTCTATAAGTTTAGGGGTTCCTCGGGGTCCCCAGTCGATAATGGAGCATTCTGCAACATTTAATAATAAGTGACTTTCTGATCCTGTACACAATTTCCATCTTAACCAATTTTCAATACCACGGCTAGTTTCAGTAACACAATCAGGAAGGTCAGGTGGATTCATCATGCTGGAAGTTTCTTCTTTTTCTAAAAAAACATAAGAGCAGTTAACAGAAAGAGGGAAATCTTATCATCATTTGATTCTTTGACAACTGACAGCTACTTTTGATACCCTGTTTTAAGACATATACTTCCAAAACCAACACAAATAGGAGTGGCATCAGAGCCAATAGTATAATTTATCAACTGACCAGTTCTTCCTTTACAGTCTTTTTTAATGTGTCCCAATTTTTCATGTTGGTGACATTTCATATCTGTCTTTTTATTAGCTTTAGATAATACTTGAACCAGAAGTTGCATTTTATATGGTTCTGACCCAATATCTTGGCAAACTTTAAGATATTCTTCTAGAGGGTCACCCTGTGCTTTGAGAGGCTGAATCACCTTTTTACATTCTGAGTTAACATTCTCGTATGCAAGAACTTGCATCAGCAAATCTCTCCAACCAGGTTGTGCAACTGTTTTATTTAAATTTTGACATAACCTGGCAATAAAATCTACATATGCTTCCCCATTTGATTGTTTAATTTGAGTAATGAAATCGAGGCTTGTCCAGGTGGATTTATTCTCTCCCAGGCTTTTAAACATATCATTCTCACTTGAGTGAGTAACTGATCATCAAATTGTAACTGAGCTTGATGACAAAATGTGCCCTGCTACCCATTAACTGATCAAGTGTTATATCAACCGGCGGGTTGGCTGTTGCATTTCTGCGAGCTTGTGATTTGCTTCGTCTTGCCATCAAGTCCTAAACTGTAAAAATTCTGAGGTGGATAGGCAAGTTCTGGCTATCCTTTCCCAATCATAAGGAATTAACTGTTCAGCTTGTGAAAGTCCCTGAATTAGTCCCATGGTATAAGGAGAATTAGTTCCATATTAGGTACATGCTGGTAGCTCAGGCGGTAAAGCATCTGTCTACAGTGCGGGAGACCTGGGTTCGATCCCCGGGTCGGGAAGATCCCCTGGAGAAGGGAATGGCAATCCACTCCAGTACTCTTGCCTGGAGAATCCCATGGACTCCTCTGTCCATGGGGTCGCAAAGAGTTGGACACGACTGAGCAACTTCACTTCACTTCACGTTGGTTTTATCTCCTTTATAGTTTTAAATGGTATGGCGTTATAATCATAATGCATTCCTCCTTGTGGGAATTGAGGATCTGGTGAGATTTGGATTACAGCCACAGGGAGAATTAAAGCGTCTTCATCCCCCTGCAATTGTGCCATACAAACTCCCTTTTGTAAAGGTGTCAGTTTATTAGGCACAGTTATCTTGTGATTTAAAAGCAAATCCATCATCCCAAGGGGTTTCAGGATTGAAAGGAGGGGGCTTGACAAAAGGTGCATTTGGTCGAGCAAGAAAGATCTGTACTTGACTTATATCATTCTTTTGGCTCTTATTTTTCATGTTTATTGCTTGCTTCTCTTTCTCATCACCTATGTTATCATATAAATTCATTTCCTCCATTTGTTCTTGTATTTGTTCTACAGAATCCCCTGAATCTGAGGTTTCAGATTGCAGCAGTCCTAAAGCTGTGCTAATAAGATTCTCTACTGACCATACAGACAAAAGAATCTCTTCGTCCATAGGCACTGCGCAGGCAACGCGTTAACTTCGTCCCATTCCTCATGCCTCAAAGTCCTTTTATCCGTATCTGCTGCTCTGCTAAGTTGCTTCAGTCATGTCCGACTCTGTGCGACCCCATAGATGGCAGTAGCAATATTTTTCAATGGCAGAAAACAATTCTTTAAAAGAGGAGTGAGATATTTCAACCACTGAACTTTTAAATGAAGTTTTTAACACTTGCATAGAAGGATTTTGCCCCATCATTACCCTGATTGACAAATCCACAGGGGTGTACTTACCAAGTACTTTCCTCTTGCGCCTAGCTGGGCAGATTTCCCTGAGTTCTCTGCCACTAGGAGCTAGCTTCGCAAGCTGGATTGACTTTAGGGTCCCTGTTTCAGTGCCACTTATCGAGACAGGCTTGACAAGCAGGGTTTCTGAAAGTGTGATACGGAGAGAGAATAAGAAAGAAGACACAATAATTCAGAGAAAAGCAAGGATCAGGGGACCAACACCATTCCCAGGTGAAGGTGCAGAAACTGAATCCAAGCCAGCTTTATTATATTTTCAGCCATGAATGAAAGAATATGCGGGGAGTTAAACAATAACTCATGTGGCCTTTGGTGCCAAAGAACAAAATGATCATTAACCACTGAGTAATTAGGAAACAGTAATCAATAACAAATCAGTAACTAAGACTAACATTCTTATCTATAGATTTTCCACCAGATCCGTAAAACATGTGATTCTGAGACACCAGTTGAGAAACAGGCCAGGGTCAGTTTTCTGACCCCAGGATCGTATCTTGTTTTCAAGATTATGAACTGTTCCCTCTGGACTTGTTCCAAGAGTCTCATGCCTTACAGCATCCATTTTATCAATGATTATAAATTTCTTTTGTGGCCCTAGTGTGGGCCTGCTTTTCTTTTCTTCTTCCTGTCTCCTACAAGACACCAATCCCCACTAAGGCATCTGTAGGTCCACCCAGCCCCACGTTTCCAAACTCCTGTTAGACATTATCCAGGGGCACTTCAAACTCAAGATCACCCAAATAATTTTCATTCTTCCTTCTGGGGTTCCATTAACAGTGAACCCATCACATTTCCTGCAATCCCAAGACAGAGACTCAGTCATCCTTCCTTCTTATTCCAGGCACCAGCTCCTCTCAATTCCAGGTCCTAAATGGCTCTGACTCTGTCCCTTCTCTGCTGTTACTGCTGCCATCATTTGAGCTGACACACTCCTCTCCTGTCTGAATGACAGCAGGAGCCTCCTGGGTAGCCTCTCTGCCTCCAGGTTTACTCCTCTCCAATACAGCTTCCACAGTCTTGCCAGCACAATATTTCCAAAAACAGAGCTGAAAGTGCCATTCCCTTCTCCAAACATATGAACAGTTTCTTTGGACCCAGGGGTCAAATCTAAATTCCTCAGTCCATCAATCAAAGCCTTTAAGAACCTAGGCTACTCTTAGCTTCCTGTCTCCATTAGATTAAACTAGACTCTTAAACAATCACAGAGATTCCATGATCCTATAAGTCACCCTATTTCTGCTCAGACTGTTATCCCTGCCTGTTCACTCTGCTCAATGTAATGCTCTCATCTATAAAGAGCCAATTCAAGTATCTTTGAGAGAAATCATCCTGGCCCTCCTTTCCCAGTTAGACTCCTTCTCTCCTTCCTTTGGGTCCCCAGGGCACTTCTTCACACGTATACCCTCAAACAAAGCCCACTGAGTGGTTATTTGCTCCACCCAAGCCTGTGTATCCCACACCTTTATGGACAGAGGTCAAGATTTCCTCATTTTGATATGTTGTGGTCCCTGCATAGAGAGGCAAGCAGGTAAGCCATGCTTAACAAACCATAGATTCAAAAGGCCTTTACCAAGTATCATGCTACATATTTCTATGTATCCAAATGAAGTCCCAAGAAAAAGATACACAATCTCATCTCCAACCACTTTTCCCTCTAAGAATCCCTTGATTTGCTGGAAAGGCCAGCTTGCTCAGACCGTGGAGCTTTGGCTGGTTTTGTAAAGCAGAGAGATATGGTAAGAGAACAAATGCTCCTAAAAGTTCCTCATGCACACTTTTCCACCATCCAACCCTGAGACCAAGAAAAACCTATTGTAAGAAACTCAAGGAAGAAAAATGTGACTATTATCAGAGCAGTGTTCACTTTATTCCCAGTTTTCCTGGGTTGACAGCCAAGTCCTCATGCACGTTTGGGGTCATTAAAAACTGCTTGGACTTCATATTGTTGATGAGCATTATGATCCAATTCAGGGCTGAGAAGAAGTGAATCCTGATACTTGAGGAACAATAGGAAAACTTGCCCTCAGGGAGCTCTCCTGAGAGATAGTTGCTGCCAATCATGGGACAAACAGTAACTGTACATGGGATTAGAAGAACTGGCCTCTGGTCTCAGCAATCTCCCTAATTCACTGCAAGCCCTCTCTCACGTCAGTGGCCTTTTCTGGGCCTCAATTTAATATCAATCCTCTACTGAAAACATCACCCTCAGGGGTCTATGGGCCCAAATTTAAAGCATCTGAAACCAAGGAACGAGTCTCAGCTCTCCCTCTGCTTTGCTGTGTGATCTTTGGAAAGTCACACCATGTCTCTGAGCTCCATTTCTAGGCAGCCACAGAGTGGAGGTAAGGATTTGCCTACCTAAGTAGGGTTTCTTCAGATGGTGTCTGCAGACCTAACACATTCAGAGTAGAGGAGGGCCCTGCAGCAGGAGAGCCATACTGAGAGATGTCTTATAAAATAAATAATAGCTTTTGAACTGCGGTGTTGGAGAAGACTCTTGAGAGTCCCTTGGACTCCAAGGAGATCCACCCAGTCCATTCTAAAGGAAATCGGCCCTGGGATTTCTTTGGAAGGAATGATGCTGAAGCTGAAACTCCAGTACTTTGGCCACCTCATGTGAAGAGTTGACTCATTGGAAATGACTCTGATGCTTGGAGGGATTGGGGGCAGGAGGAGAAGGGGACGACAGAGGATGAGATGGCTGGATGGCATCAATGAGTCGATGGGCATGAGTCTGAGTGAACTCCAGGAGCTGGCGATGGACAGGGAGACCTGGCATGCTGCAATTCACGGGGTCGCAAAGAGTCGGACATGACTGAGCAACTGAACTGAACTGAACTGAACAAGTCAAAAGCCCTTGCATGGCATACTTGACCACAGCTCTTTAAAAAAAAAAACAAAACACTATTTCTGAGCGTAAATCACAGAATGGAGCCTCTCTATTGAGTGATGTGAGCAGGAAAAAAACAACTGAGAGGCATCCGAAGATTAAAGATGTCCAACCTAGAGAGAAACAAAACTGAGAGTTCTGTAGAACCATGTAAAAAGGAGTGAGTGGAGCTTTCAGAATCTCAAATTTATTCTAATAGTGAGTTTTTTTTTTTAATCTTTGTCTCTTCTCCAAGTTTGTAATTTTGCCCCTCATCAGCTGTTCCCCTGGTGTGACAAACAGTGAAAAAAAAAATCATAAAACCAAAAAATGTCTCTGTACTTGGAAGGAACCAAGTCAGCTGGGAGCTGGTAGATGTGGCCTCTTGCTCCCCAGCCAGCCTGGCCTGAGAATGAAGGTGCGTGAGTAGGAAGAGCAGCAGAGATGCAGGGAGGAGAGGGGATGGGAGTCCCGCCTGAGGGCTCTCATTCACCACCAGGAATTATGGACCAGGCACCGTCCTCATGCATTTCCGGTCACAGCCCTGTGAAACATGTACTATCATCTTCACGGTACATTTTGAGGAAAGAGATTTAGAAAAGCTTGGCACACAAACTTGAGATTTTAAAAGAAAAAATAAGGCATACAATGGTGGAACTGAGAGTTACTCATCCCAGCAGAGGTATTTAACCTCCACCTAGTGCTATCAGAAGACTGGGAGGGAAAAGGACTAGAAAAAAAGAATTGGGGATGTTATTGAGGTAGTAAAAGTGAGGCTGAGGCATAAACACAAAGAATTTAATCTCAGGCCCCTGGATTTTACTTAGGAAATGACTTAGTCGTGTGAGTCTCCCCATGCTGACTTGAGGCTTCTAAGTCAGTAGAAATGTTGAGTCTGAAGGAAGAAATTTGGGACCATATCGCACATCCTGTGGCCAAATGAGAAATGAAATTAATCCCCAGGCTCAGTGGAATGATCTGAGTTCCCATCTAAGTGAGGTGTACAGTTCATATTCCCCTAACAGACTGCATTTACCTGGGTCTAGGAAACCTATGAGAATGTTAATTGTGGTGTTGTTATTGCTGTTTGTGTTTGAATCAGATTCCTAATCATTTGGGGCTTTGCAGAATTCTTGGAGAATCTAATAAGAGTTCTAGACTTTTATACATACATAATTATGTGTGTGTGTGTTTATGTTTAAAGTGGCCTTCAACCATCCACTTGCCACCCAAAAACTAAATGAATAAACTAGGAAGGAATTGGGAATATTTAGCCAAGGTAAGAAAAATCCCATAGAGGCATGCAGGTTCTCTGAATAAGTTAAAAGCAGTTTTATGCAAATGAAGAAGTTTTATTCAATAAGTGGTTCCAGCGGGTGGATGGGGTAGGGGCACTGTGGCATGATGTCAGAATGGCCCCAGAATTGAGCAAACATGAGTTAAATCAAGGCCTATCATCTACCAGACAAGTTGTATGACCCTCATGGATTCTAAAATGTGAGTAATAATGATATCTATCTCATAAAATTTTGTGAAAAACCAAATGAGCTAATACATGTAAAATGTATAATGTTGAAACAAAGACAGACTTCAGTATGTGTTAACTTCTCTAATAAGCTCTTTGATCCTCCATATCTTTACTTGTAAAGTGGGAATAATATTTGCACCTGGCTAGAAGATCATTATGAGATGTAAATAAGAGAATATATGTTAAAACCCTTATACAACAGCTAGTTCAGTTCAGTTCAGTTCTGTCACTCAGTCGTGTCCAACTCTTGCGATTCCATGAATCGCAGCATGCCAGGCCTCCCTGTCCATCACCATCTCCCGGAGTTCACTCAGACTCATGTCCATCGACTCATTGATGCCATCCATCCATCTCATCCTGTGTCGTCCCCTTCTCCTCCTGCCCCCAACCCCTCCCAGACTCTTTTCCAATGAATCAATTCTTTGCATGAGGTGGCCAAAATACTGGAGTTTCAGCTTTAGCATCATTCCTTCCAAAGAAATCCCAGGGCCGATCTCCTATTAGTATAAAGAATGAGTCACCAAATTCAGGGCTCTCACAGAAAGCCCTTCCAATGCGAGAAATGTGGCTAAAGTTCAATAAGATGACTTTCCGTGTTTTAGCAATTACAGTAATTATTTAAGCAAATAACAATTAGCATGAATTCTCGGAGAACCTTGTGTCCTTTTTCATTAGCTATACAAAAAAATAAAAAAAAAGAAGAAAAAAGCAGGGGGTGTGTGTTGGGGGGGGTAGATTTGGGAGGAAACTCCCAATAGAAATAAGAGAGCAGATAGCCAGTATCTTTAATTTTCTCACCTTTTTCTCCATCTGGCCAGGCGAAGAATGCAGAAATGGCCGACAGTAGATTATGCTGCATCATCAGGGGCCAGAAGCAACGTGGATAACTGAAATCCACTGATAATCCAGAAGCCTAGTTTTACCAAATAGTTGCGGCCACCTCCTGGACAGAGCCCTTCAGCAGAGCTGCTAATGAGAAGCATAATTGAGTGGTTTGAGTTCATCTGCTTTCAGTTATCCTTTGCAGGTGCTAATGAACAGTGAAGTGGTCAAAAGGCTATCAGCCAAAGGGAGTGGTAGGAGCAAAAGCAAGACATGGATAACACCGGAAACTGGATGATCAGCCTCAAAATGAGTGAGTTGACTACAGTGAGGATCAGCTATTAATTACCTGCTTAAGTAAATTCCACAAAGGTCTATGTCATGGAAACAGATCTTCATATGAAGGGTTTGCATGTATGCAGAGTCTATCTTGGTTAACATGGTCTATGGTATAGTCTTAGAAATTCTCTATACTGCAGTGATTTTCCTGGACAGCAATGATAGGCTATTTACTGTCAGAGCACAGCTAATCAACTACAGGCTCCTCTGCTAAATATGGCCAACAGACTGCTTATGAGTCAGGACTCTGGCAGACAGCCCTTCTTTTAGACCAATGGGAATGTGATTGACTCTCTCCCATGCCTTTCTGGGAGATGATATAAGCATTGCTGGTATCCACATCCTTTTGTTTTTATTATTCTCCAAATTCATGCTTTAGCAAACAGCCTTTTGAAAGTACTGTTATGGTGAACATTTTGTGGTTTATGGTAAGCATTTGGTTTTCAAGAATTGTTGAAAATAAGTGTTTCTAGAGTGAGTTATTTTCAAGTATTACAGAATAAACTCTAATATTTGTAACTAAAACTCTATCTATGTTTGATTAGCAATTAAGCTCTCAAATAGTTATGAAAGTAATTTTCTTCCATAAGGCTGTACTTTAGGACAAATTATGTGATACATTCACTAATATTCAGAGCTTCTCAACTATATCTACATATGATTATGAATGTAGCTCTTTGTGGTGGTAGCAAAACTGATTTCCATTTTTGGCAGTAGTTGGAAAAAAGTACACTATAAACTATCTGATATTTGTAAATAAAACTGTAACTGCACATGAATATTTATTATGTTTTCTAGAGCAATTGTGAGAGTAATCTCCACTTATAAGACTTGTTGTGAGTAAATGAGATTTTTAATCATTTTCGTATTAACTGTTCTTTCTTGATGCAGTCCTATGATAGTGTGTGCCTTTGCCCATATTGTGAGTGAAAGGGCAAATGAACTAGTTTCATATAATGTGAATTGTTTAAGTCACTTGAATATTCTCCATAACTCGCTAACTTTTGCTTGCAGTTCAGTTGACGTCAGTCACTGGGTCACATCCAACTCTTTGTGACCCCATGGACTACAACACGCCAGGCCTTCCTGTCCATCCCCAACCCCCAGAGCTTCCTCAAAGTCACGTCCATCAAGTCACTGATACTATTCAACCATCTCATCCTCTGTTGTCCTCTTCTCATCCTGCCTTGAATCTTTCCCAGCATCAGGGTCTTTTCCAATGAGTCAGTTCTTCGCGGCAGGTGGCCAAATTATTGGAGCTTCAGCTTCAGCATCAGTCCTTCCAACGAATATTCAGGACTGATTCCCTTTTGGATTCAATGGTTTGATCTCTTTGCTTTCCAAGGGACTCTCAAGAGTCTTCTCCAACACCACAGTTCAAAGCATCAATTCTTCAGCACTCAGCTAAGTGGTCCAACTTTATTTATGGT
This sequence comes from Aepyceros melampus, assembly GCA_006408695.1. Lineage (NCBI taxonomy): Eukaryota > Metazoa > Chordata > Mammalia > Artiodactyla > Bovidae > Aepyceros > Aepyceros melampus. Next base: position 95,091 of record SJXQ01005406.1, on the reverse strand, counting down.
CCAACTCTCACATCCATACATGACTACTGGAAAAACCTTAGCTTGGACTAGACGGACCTTTGTCAGCAAAGCAATGTCTCCCCTTTTTAATATGCTGTCTATGTTAGTCAGCGCTTTTCTTCCAAGGAGCAAGCATCTTTGTCGTTTGATTTCATGGCTGCAGTCACCATCTGCAGTGATTTTGGAGCCCCAGAAAATAAAGTCTGTCACTGTTTCCATTGTTTCCCATCTGTTTGTCATGAAGTGATGGGACCTGATGCCATGATCTTTGTTTTGTGAATGTTGAGTTTTAAGCCAGCTTTTTCACTCTCCTATTTAACTTCCATGAAGAGGCTCTTTAGTTCCTCTTTTGCTTTCTGCCATAAGGATGGTGTCACCTGCATATCTGAGGTTATCGCTATTTCTTCCAGCAATCTTGACTCCAGCTTTTGCTTCATCCAGCCTGGCATTTCACATGATGCAATCTGCATATAAGCTAAATAAGCAGGGTGACAATATACAGCCTTGACGTAGTCCTTTCCCGATTTGGAACCAGTCCAGTGTTGCATGTCCGGTTCTAACTGTTGTTTCCTGACCTGCATACTGATGTCTCAGGAGGCAGGTCAGGTGGTTTGGTATTCCCATCTCTTGAAAATATTTCCACAGTTTGTTATGAGCCACACAGTCAAAGGCTTTGGCATAGTCAATATAGCAGAAGTCGATATTTTTCTGGAACTGTCTTGCTTTTTGTATGATCCAACGGATGTTGGCAATTTGATCTCTGTTTCCTCTGCCTTTTCTAAATCCAGCTTGAACATCTGGAAGTTCTCAGTTCACCTACTGGTGAAGCCTCTCTTGGAGAATTTTGAGCATTAATTTGCTAGAGTGTGAGATGAGTACAACTGTGTGGTAGTTTGAAGATTCTTTGGCATTGCCTTTTTTTGGGATTGGAATGAAAACTGGCTTTTTCCAGTCCTGTGGCCACTGCTGACTTTTCCAAATGTGCTGACATATTTGGTGCAGCACTTTAGCCGTGTCATCTTTTAGGATTTGGAATTCCATCATCTCCACTAGCTTTGTTCATAGTGATGATCCTAAAGCCCACTTGACTTCACACTCCATNTTTGGGATTGGAATGAAAACTGGCTTTTTCCAGTCCTGTGGCCACTGCTGACTTTTCCAAATGTGCTGACATATTTGGTGCAGCACTTTAGCCGTGTCATCTTTTAGGATTTGGAATTCCATCATCTCCACTAGCTTTGTTCATAGTGATGATCCTAAAGCCCACTTGACTTCACACTCCATGATCTCTGGCTCTAAGTGACTTAGCACACCAACATGGTTTACTGGGTCATTAAGGTCTTATTTGTATAGTTCTTCTGTGTATTCTTTCCACCTCTTCTTACTATCTTCTGCTTCTGTTAGGTACATACCATTTCTGCCCTTTACTGTGCCCATCTTTGCACGAAATGTTCCCCTGATGTCTCTAATTTTCTTGAAGAGATCTCTAGTCTTTTCCATTCTATTGCTTTCCTCTATTTCATTGCATTGATCACTGAGGGAGGCTTTCTCATCTATCCTTTGGGACTCTGCATTCAGATGGGTATATCTTTCCTTTCCTCCTTTGTCTTTACCTTCCCTTCTTTTCTCAGCTATTTGTAAGGCCTCCTCAGACAACCATTTTGCCTTTCACATTTCCTTTTCTTGGGGATGGTCTTGATCACTGCCTCCTGTCCAATGTCATGAATCTCCATGTATAGTTCTTCAGGCACTCTATCAGATCTAGTCCCTTGAATCTATTTGTCACTTCCACCATCTAATCATAGGGGATTTGATTTAGATCATACCTGAATGGGCTAGTGGTTTTCCCTACTTTCTTCAATTGAAGTCTGAGTTTGACAATAAGGACTTCACGATCTGAGCCACAGTCAGCTCCTGGCCTTATTTTTGCTTCTTGTTTTGTATAGAGCTTCTCCATTTTGGCCACAAAGAACATAATCAATCTGATTTTGGTATTAACCATCTGGTGATGTCCATGTGTAGAGTCGTCTCTTGTGTGGTTGGAAGAGGGTGAGTGCTATGACCAGTGCATTCACTTGGCAAAACTCTGTTAGCCTTTGCCCTGCTTCATTTTGTACTCCAAGGCCAAACCTGCCTATTAGTTGAGGTGTCTCTTGACTTCCTACTTTTGGGTTCTAGTCCCTTATGATGAAAAGGACATCATTTTTGAGTAGGGCTTCATAGAATCATTCAACATCAGCTTCTTTGGTATTAGTGGTTGGGGTATAGACTTGGGTTACTGTGATATTCCCTGGAGAAGGAAATGGCAACCCACTCCAGGACTATTGCCTGGAAAATCCCATGGACAGAAGAGCCTGGTAGGCTACAGTCCATGGGGTTGCAAAGAGTCGGACACGGGCTGAGCGCCAAAGAATTGATGCTTTTGAACTGTGGTGTTGGAGAAGACTCTTGAGAATCCGTTGGACTGCAAGGAGATCCAGCCAGTCCATTGTGAAGGAGATCAACCCTGGGATTTCTTTGGAAGGAATAATGATAAAGCTGAAACTCCAGTCCTTTGGCCACCTCATGCGAAGAGTCGTCTCATTAGAAAAGACTTTGATGCTGGGAGGGATTTGGGGCAGGAGGAGAAGGGGATGACAGAGGATGAGCTGGCTGGATGGCATCACTGACTCGATAGATGTGAGTCTGAGTGAACTTTGGGAGTTGGTGATGGACAAGGAAGCGTGGCATGGTGCGATTCATGGGGTCGCAAAGAGTCGGACACAACTGAGTGACTGAACTGAACTGAGAACTGGAAAGCTCGAGGCAGCGCTATTTGTGGCTTAGAAATACACTGATGTGCAAGCAAGGGGAGAAATGACTTGCGGAATGGAACGGAAAACCAGCCAAGGCCACAACATCATGGCTGACATCCAGAGGTATGACAGAAGCAGCAGTTTCTGCTAGGGCACAGGTCTGGAGCAACAGAGGCAGAGATGATAAATGCTGTAAAGGGGAAGAAAACCATCACTAGCCATACATGAACCATGTGAGCCACTTTTGTTGATTCTGATCCACCCACTTCAACNGCAAGCTGTGGTCCATGTGAGCAGTTTGGCCAGGTTTCTGTGGCTATGGTTTTCATGACGTCTCCCCTATGATGGATGAGGATAAGAGGCTTATGGAAGCTTCCCAGTGGGAGAGACTTAATGTGAGGAAACTCAGTCTTATACTGATGGGTGGGGTCATGCTCATTAAATCTTTAATCCGATTTTCTGTTAATGGGATGATGGGAGTAAATAATTTTCAATTTCAAATAAATATTTATCAAATTCTACCTAACTGAAAAAACCATTCCCCAAATTTCCACTTTAGCAAACCTTTGGGTGAACTCTAGCCCAATTTACTCCCATGAAAAACAATGGTATGAGTAGATGAATTGTAAAATTTATTCATATTAAAGACTTGCTCTGTGCCTGATCTGACAGTAAGTGCTTTATATGTATTGACTCATGTAATACTTTGGGGAGATGGTACTATGACATCTCTAATTTATTATAGATGAGACACTAAGATTAAGTAATTTGTCAAAATTCACCTAGAGCTCTTAAGTGGCAGGGCTCAGATTTAAATCCAAGTAGTTGACCTCTGGAGTCAAGCTTTGTAATTCTCCATGCTGTATAGTTTCATTTAGATATCTGTGGCCTAACATACGCAGCCTGAGTATGACAACTTTTAGGTACTGCAGGACCATCTTCCAACTTTCTCTCTGTTCTCATGTAATACTTTGGGGAGATGGTACTATGACATCTCTAATTTATTATAGATGAGACACTAAGATTAAGTAATTTGTCAAAATTCACCTAGAGCTCTTAAGTGGCAGGGCTCAGATTTAAATCCAAGTAGTTGACCTCTGGAGTCAAGCTTTGTAATTCTCCATGCTGTATAGTTTCATTTAGATTTCTGTGGCCTAACATACGCAGCCTGAGTATGACAACTTTTAGGTACTGCAGGACCATCTTCCAACTTTCTCTCTGTTCACTTGGCAAGTGTCTGGCTCAGATGGTAAAAAAAATCTGCCCACAATGTGGAAGACCCAGGTTCGATCCCAGGGTTCGGAAGATCCCCTGAAGAAGGGAAAGGCTACCCATTCCAGAATTCTTGGGGATTCCCTGGTGGCTCAGATGGTAAAGAATCTGCCTGCAATGCAAGAGACCCAGGTTTGATACCTAGGTCATGGAAGATCCCCTGGAGAAGGGAAAGGCAGTATTCTTGCCTGGAGAATTCCATGGGCAGAGAAGCCTGGCAGTTCATGGGGTCACAGAGAGTCAGACACAACCGAGCGACTAACAGTGCATTCAAAAGGGCCACAGAAATTCTATCTGTTACATAGATTTTGAATTTATATTCACGTTTTTTCAATTTGATTTCTTCTACAGTTAAACATCCCTGTCCTTTATTTTTAAAATCTTCACTATTTGAAGCCTTCAGTTCCCCCATGGACATGGGTTTCTATTAGGCAAGCAAACAAACAAATAATAAGGAATTAACTATAATACATTGCATTTGCAAACCACTTTCACACCTTTGCTCTCATTTGGTTCTCACAAGTTATTTGTTATTTTTAATTATAAAACACTACTCCAATGTAGCAGGAGTCCTCCAGTGAGAGCCTAAGTTGTAGAAGTACCCACAGTGGATGGAAGCATGTCCAAGCATATCTAGATGCCCAGGAGGGCAGACTCATCAAAGCTTTACTTAAGTGAAGGTTTAAGGACTCTGATATGAGCTATAATAACTAGGTAAGTTGAAATGAACATCTGCCCCTAAGCAAGAATACCCATCCGTGAGGTTTGGGAGAATAAGAACCCTCCTATGAATAAAAATTCAGTTTGGTAAATGGGAAAGAACCAACTTTGAGGGGAGTTATTATTGAGGTAAACTGCTTTGATCAGAAAAATAAATGGCTTGTGTTAGAGAGGAAGGAGTGGCTGAGTAAAAATCTTGTGGGTCTGTGCTGTGCTGGAGGCTCAGCGTCGGGGATGGTGCTGGCTCTGATAGATAAGAGCTCTAGCATTAGAGTCATCCTAAGAACTGGAAAAGGTCAGTTTTCATTTCAATCCCAAAGAAAGGCAATGCCAAAGAATGCTCAAACTACTGCACAATTTTACTCATCTCACATACTAGTAAAGTAATGCTCAAAATTCTCCAAGCCAGGCTTCAGCAATACGTGAACCGTGAACTCCCTGATGTTCAAGCTGGTTTTACAAAAGGCAGAGGAACCAGAGATCAAATTGCCAACATTTGCTGGATCATGGAAAAAGCAAGAGAGTTCCAGAAAAACATCTATTTCTGCTTTCTTGACTATGCCAAAGCCTTTGACTGTGTGGATCACAATAAACTGAGGAAAATTCTGAAAGAGATAGGAATACCAAACCACGTAACCTGCCTCTTGAGAATTCTGTATGCAGGCCAGGAAGCAACAGTTAGAACTGGACATGGATCAACAGACTGGTTCCAAATAAGAAAAGGAGTACCTCAAGGCTGTATATTGTTACCCTGCTTATTTAACTTATATGCAGAGTACATCACGAGAAATGCTGGGCTGGAAGAAACACAAGCTGGAATCAAGATTGCCGGGAGAAAAATCAATAACCTCAGATATGCAGATGACACCACCCTTATGGCAGAAAGTGAAGAGGCACTATAAAGCCTCTTGATGAAAGTGAAAGAGGAGAGTGAAAAAGTTGGCTTAAAGCTCAACATTCAGAAAATGAAGATCATGGCATCTGGTCCCATTACTCTATGGGAAATAGATGGGAAAATAATGGAAACAGTGTCAGACTTTATTTTTCTGGGCTCCAAAATCACTGCAGATGGTGACTGCAGCCATGAAATTAAAAGACACTTACTCCTTGGAAGAAAAGTTATGACCAACCTAGATAGCATATTCAAAAGCAGAGACATTACTTTGCCGTCTAAGGTCCGTCTAGTCAAGGCTATGGTTTTTCCAGTAGTCATGTATGGATGTGAGAGTTGGACTGTGGAGAAGGCTGAGCACAGAAGAATTGATGCTTTTGAACTGTGGTGTTGGAGAAGACTCTTGAGAGTCCCTTGGACTGTGAGGAGATCCAGCCAGTCCATTCTGAAGGGTATCAACCCTGGAATTTCTTTGGAAGGAATGATGCTAAAGCTAAAACTCCAGTACTTTGGCCACCTCATGCAAAGAGTTGTCTCATTGGAAAAGACCCTGATGCTGGGGGGGATTGGGGGCAGGAGGAGAAGGGGATGACCGAGGATGAGATGGCTGGATGGCATCATGGACTCAATGGATGTGAGTCTGAGTGAACTCCGGGAGTTGGTGATGGACAGGGAGGCCTGGTGTGCTGGGATTCATGGGGTCGCAAAGAGTCAGACACGACTGATCGACTGAACTGAACTGAACTGAAACACAATCCCACAGACATCCATGTCATTTATATATAATTTCTATCTAAATTCCTTTAAATACTATACTATGAAATATAATTGCCTTTATTGACAAAGTTTGACTAGCATTTTACAGTAGGTGTTGATTTCTGGCTTTATTGTAGTTTTAACATTATAAACTTTTAAAAAGGTTTTTTTTTTTTTTTTAATATATCTCTAAATACCAAAAAACTATAAGATGCACTCTAGAATTGTAAACCCTTTAGCATGTAGTGGTCATGCTTTGAATACCTATTTGATGAATGAATCAAGGAGTTTTCCTCTTCCTCATTCCAAGAAAGATTACCAGTACTTAGTGGGGAAAATGGTTATAGCTCCTAATCTCTACTGTTACATCAACTTCTAAGCCAATATAAAGTTATATATACCTACTTCTCAGGCAAGAAATACAGATCTTCTCATAGTTTCCATAAAGAAAGGCAAGATCCAATGAGGTAGCAGGCAAACTGTACATCATAAAACATGTAGTTGAATAGTGAAATAATTTCAGATTTGGCAGATCACCTAGTAGGTGTTGGGAGACATGTGCATGCGTGCATGCTAAATCATTTCAGTCGTGTCCGACTCTTTGCAACCCTATGGACTGTAGCCTGCCAGGCTCCTCTGTCCATGGGATTCTCCAGGCAAGAATACTGGAGCGGATGCCATGCCCTTCTCTAGGGGATCTTCCTGACCCAGGGATCGAACCTGCATCTCATGTCTCCTGCATTAGCAGGCGGTTTCTTTATCACTAGCACCACCTGGGAAGCCAGGTGGGAGGCCTATCAGCTTTCAAAACTAGCTATGGTCAGAGAGACTCTTCCTAGGTAGCAAATATTTCCAAGTCCCGCCACTGTTACCTTCTGCTTCCCTTTAAAGAAAAGAGCCAAGAAGACAGAAGGTGAAGTTGCTCAGTCATGTCCAACTCTTTGCAACCCCATGGACTGTAGCCTATCAGGCTCCTCCATCCATGGGATTTTCCAGGCAAGAGTGCTGGAGTGGACTGCCATTTCCTTCTCCAGAGGATCTTCCTGACCCAGTAATGAACCCGGGTCTCCCGCATTGTGGGCAAACGCTTTACCATCTGAGCCACCAGAGAAGCAGACAGAATCCAGGCATAAACATTACAACGTTAATGCATTTGGCACTATTACACAAATTTGGGAGAAAATAAAAAGTGAGTAAAAATTAATTGAGGGTGTTTATATAACAGAACTGTACATGACCAAGTATGTTACCACAACATTTTACATTTAGTTTTCTGGAGCCTCAGGCAGGCTTAAAGTCTAGAATGGGCCTGTTCTCTAGAAAATCCTTTTCAAGATTTTTTATCTTTATCAAACAGGATTATTTCCACCTCCATCACATGGCTCATGAGTACTAGATAACACATGCCTACTCTGGCTTAAGATACTTGAAAACTAGGCAAATGGGGCCATGATTATTATTCAGTGGGTTTGAATTTCACTGTACTAATTTTGAGTGAATGAAAAGCATTTAGAACAACTCTTGCCTGTTTCATTTTTGTGGTTTTCTTCTGTTTCTCCTTTCCCTTTCTTGAGCTCTTTCTTTTGATAACAGGCAAGAGATTTCACTTTAAGTGAAGGAAGGGAATAGTGTGACAAAGACCATTTCTGCTCCAATTTCAACTTCTGGGTTCAAATATACTATGCTATGACCCACTACTTTACCTTTAATTTATGCTTTAGCTTCTTAATGAATAGCTAATTTGTAGCTCATCAAATTACTCTCTCGTCTTCCAAGACATAAACTGTACTGTGAAGTTCTCAGCTACTTGTGGCTTAGAAGGGAGGGGTGTGTGTGTGTGTGTGAGAGAGAGAGAGACAAAGAGACAGAGACAGAGAGAGTCACTAAGCTGTGTCTGCTAGGCTCCTCTGACCATGGAATTCTCCAGGCAAGAATACTGGAGTGGGTAGCCATTTCTTTCTCCAGGGGATCTTCCCAACCCAGGGATCGAACCCAGATCTCCTCCATTGCAGGTGAATTCTTTACCTTTTGAGCCACCAGGAAGCCCAAAGGAGAGGCTGCATCCCCCCTCCAAAATAGGCTCTTGCATACTCAAAAATAGCCAGTATACAAATATCTTGTGTTGAGTTCCTAATATTTGTAGAGTACTTTGTTTTTATTGCTGTTCTAGATACACGTTTGATCAGTGAGGGGTGACAGAAGGCCGAGGTGGTGCTGAGGCATCTGGTATAAGCTTGGAAGCTGAACGCCACACAGGGAGAAAGACACTCCATCTAAGAGGGCAAGCCAGGCATCATTCTGCAGCCTGTAACACTGGGTTGGGGAGCGAGCCAGCAGGAGTCTTCTCTAGGGCTGGCGGGGTCCAGGTACCTTGGAGCCTCACTGTTCATGGAGGTCATGGGCAGCTGCGGCAGCAGTGGCCCCTGGGCTCAGCACACATCATTCAGGTCCTTGCGGGCAGACTCAGGCAGGACAAAGGCTGCCCGGTGCACATCAGAATTGTAGTATTTCAGTTGCATCTGTTCCACCTGCTTCTGTGTCAGCTACCCAGGGGCTCCAAGAAGTTGGTGCTTGTATATTTGCCACACAGCATGAAGCCAATTTAGGATCCCCTGGAGAAGTGCATAGCAACCCACTCCAGCATTCTTGCCTGGAGTATTCCATGGACAGAGGAACCTGGCAGGGTACAGTTCATGGGGTCGCAAAGAGTCGGACACGGCTGAAACTAATCAGCTCACATGGAGGAACGCACATGAAGCCAATTTGGCTGCTGGGATTGGTGGGGATGGTGCACGAAGCGTAGCCCATGCCCAGAAAGAGTGATTTGCAGAACTACCAGCATCTCCTTGATGAAGTCCAGGTTCAGCCACTAACACTCACCCTGGCAGCAAAGGATGCCATCCTCTTTCAGGGATGAGCTGGTAATAGGACTTCTTCATGAGCTGGTAAAAGGACTTCTTGAAGGAGTTCTCAGCAGGGCCCAGAGGGTCTGAGGAGTCAGTGATAATGATATCAAAAGCATCCTGGCTATGCTTCATGGAGCTCAAAACCATCACCCACAGATAGGGTGAGCTTTGAACTGGAGTAGCGAAGGATCATGGGCTTCCCTGGTAGCTCAGCACTTTGGAAAAGAATCTATCTGCAAAGTAGGAGACCCCAGTTTGATCCCTAGGTTGGGAAGATCCCCTGGAGAAGTATCCCCACTCCAGTATTCTTGCTTGGAGAATCCCATGGACAGAGAGCCTGGCGGGCTACATAACATAGGGTCACAAAGAGTCAGACACGACTGAGAGACTAAGCACAGTACAGCACATTCAGCGGCCATGCCCGGCAGGAACTGCTCAAGAGACTTGGATGACCTGGCCCTCATTCTCCCACTGGACCACTGACTCCACGGAGGAATGCTGCACCACTTCCCGCTGGACACCCCCATCCTCACCCCTGAGGATCAGCACCTCACCTGAATTGGCATGGCTGCACAGGGGCAAGTTGCCTTTCATCACTTGGTAGGAGAACTTATTCCTCTCAGGTATTGGATGACAGATGATGCCATCCAACGTCATCACAGAGCAGGTTGCCATAGCTCGTACTGAGGAACACAAGGCTATCCTGGTACCACGAGCGCTGATGATGTAGCAGCTGCTCCACCTGCAGCCACAGGACCTGGCAGGCTATAGGCTGCAAGTCTCCTGAATTAGCCTTTGGGGAGGGTGGTGGGGCAGTCAGAGGTGGGACTCCATGGCTGGTGAGGAGGTAGGGGAAGGAGATATCAGGATTCCAGCTACGCCTGCACCTCACTCCTTCCCCACTAGCATCCTAACACCGCCCACATCCTAACAGCTCCCGCACCCTCACCCCAGGGGTGGGGTGGGACTGCCAGTCAGGGGAGAAATCCAAAATCTCTTTGCAGACTAGCTTGGTATTTTTCTTTCTCCTAAATGTTTATTCTAGACGTTTTTTCTCCTAGACATCAATCCTAAAGGAAATAAGTCCTGAATGTTTACTGGAAGGACTGATGCTGAGGCTGAAACTCCAATACTTTGGCCACCTGATGGGAAGAACTGACTCCTTGGGAAAGACCCTGATGCTGGGAAAGATTAAAGGCAGGAGAAGAGGGGGACAACAGAGGATAAGATGGTTGGATGCCATCACTGACTCGTTGGACATGAGTCTGAGCAAGCCCTGGGAGTTGGTGATGGACAGGGAAGCCTGGCGTGCTGCAGTCCATGGTGTTGCAGAGTTGAACATGACTGAGCAACTGACTGAACTGAACAGAAACGTTTCTTATCATTCACATTCTCCCTCACCATCTCCAGATCACTGTCTCACTTCTGTATGACATAATCCCATCCTACCACTTCTGGAAATATCCACTAGAGAGCAGAAGAGGTGTTGTGTCCACCTATCCAGCAAACACTTTTAATACAAAATTGTGAAAATGGCATTTCATTACCAGAAAATATACCTGTCCTGAAGAGTTCTGAAAAAACATTGTCTACCTGAGGAAGAAATGGCAACCCACTCCAGTATTCTTGCCTGCAGAACCTGGTAAGCAGTATGAAAAGGAAAACGATATGCCACCTAAAGATGAGTCCCCTCCCCCCACCCTCACACACCAGGTCAGAAGGTGTCCAATATGCCACTGGGGAAGAGCAGAGGGCAATCACTAATAGCTCCAGAAAGAATGAAGTGGATAGGCCAAAGTGGAAACGTTGCTCAGTTGTGGATGTATCTGGTGGTGAAAAGTCTGATGCTGTAAAGAACAATACTGCATAGGAACCTGGAATGTTATGTCCATGCTGCTAAGTTGCTTCAGTCGTGTCCAACTCCGTGCGACCCCAGAGACGGCAGCCCACCAGGCTCTCTCGTCCCTGAGATTGTCCAGACAAGAACACTGGAGTGGGCTGCCAGTTCCTTCTCCAATGCATGAAAGTGAAAAGTGAAAGTGAAGTCGCTCAGTCGTGTCCGACTCTTCGCGACCCCATGGACTGCAGCCTACCAGGCTCCTCTGTCCATGAGATTTTCCAGGCAAGAGTACTGGAGTGGGCTGCCATGTAAATTTGACATGGTCAAGCAGGAGAGGGCAAGAGTGAATATTGACGTTTTAGGAATCAGTGAACTAAAATGTATGGGAATGGGCAAATTTAATTCAGATGACCATTGTATCTACTACTGTGGGCAAGAATCCCTTAGAAGAAATGCAGTAGCCCTCATAGTCAACAAAAGAGATCAAAATACGGTACTTTGTTCAGCCTCAAAAATGACAGAATGATCTCGGTTCTTCCAAGGCAAGCCATTCAACATCACAGTAATCCAAGTCTATACCAAAACTACTGAAACAGAGGAAGCTGAAATTGACTGGTTTTATGAAGACCTACTACACCTTCTAGTGTGCATGCTTAGTCACTCAGTTGTATCCAACTCTGTGGGACCCCATGGACTGTAGCCTGCCAGGCTCCTCTGTCCATGATTCTCCAGGCAAGAATACTTGAGTGGTTGCCATTTCCCCCTCCAGAGGATCTTCCTGATTCAGGGATCGAATGAGTATCTCTTCCATCTGAATCACTGAACCACCTGGGAAGCTCACAGTGTCTTCTAGAACTAACACCAAAAAAAAAAAGATGTCCTTTTCATCATAGGGTATTGGAAGGCAGAAATAGAAAGTCAAGAGATATGCAGAATAACAGGCAAGTTTGGCCTTGGGGTACAAAATGAAGCAGGGGAAAGGCTAACAGAATTTTGCCAAGAGAACAGGTTAATCATAGCAAATATCTCTTTCAAACAACCCAAGAGACAGCTGTACACATGGACATCACCAGACAGTTAATACTGAAATCAGAATGATTATGTTCTTTGCAGTCAAAGATGGAGAAGCTGTACACAATCAGAAAAACAAGACCTGAAGCTGACTGTGGCTCAGATCATGAGCTCCTTATTGCAAAGTTCAGGTTTAAATTGAAGAAGGTAGGGGAAAACACTAGTCCATTCAGGTATGATCTAAATTAGATCCTCATGATTATAGAGCTGCAGTGATGAATAGATGTAAGGGATTAGATCTGGTAGACAAAGTGCCCAAAGAACTATGGACAGGGTTTCATAGCACTGTACAGGAGGCAGGGACCAAAACCTTCCGAAAGAAAAAGAAATGCAAGAAGGCAAAGTGGTTGTCTGAGGAGGCTTTACAAATAGCCAAGGAATTTAAAAAAAAAAAAAAAAAAAAGCAAAGGCAAGGGAGAAAGGGAAAGATATCCCCAACTGAATGCAAAGTTCCAGAGAATAGCAAAGAGAGACAGGAAGGTCTTCTTAAAGAACAATGCAAAGAAATAGAAGAAAACAATAAAATGAGAAAGACTAGAAAGATCTTCAAGAAAATTGGAGATATTAAATGAACATTTCATGCAAAGATGGGCACGATAAAGGACAGAAATGGTAAGGACCTACAGAAGCGGAAGATATTAAGAGGTGGCAAAAATACATGGAAGAACTATACAAAAAAGATCTTAATGACCCAGATAACCACGATGGTATGATCACTCACCTAGAGCCACACATCCTAGAATGTGAAGTCAAGTGGGCCTTAAGAAGCATCACTGCAAACAAAGCTAGTGTAGGCAATGGAATTCCAGCTGAGCTATTTAAAATCCTAAAAGATGATGGTGTTAAAGTGCTGTACTCAATATGCCAACAAATTTGGAAATGTCAGCAGTGGCCATAGGACTGGCAAAGGTCAGTTTTCATTCCAATTCCAAAGAAGGGCAATTCCAAAGATCAAACTACTTTACAATTGTGCTCATTTCACACACTAGCAAGGTGATGCTCAAGATCCTTCATGCTAGGCTTCAGCAGTACACGAACCAAGAACTTCCAGACATACAAACTAGATTTAGAAAAGGCAGGGATCAAATTGCAAACATCCACTGGATCTTGGAAAAAGCAAGAGAACTCCAGAAAAGCATCCACTTCTTCTTCATTGACTACACTAAACCCTTTGACCATGTGGATCACAACAAACTAGAAAATTCTTAAAGAGGGAGGAATACCAGACCCTTATCTGTATCTTGAGAAACCTGTCTGCAGATCGAGAAGCAACAGTTAGAAACGGACATGGAACAATAGACTGGTTCAAAATTGGGAAAGGAATACAACAAGGCTGTATGTTGTAAACAATCCTGCTTATTTAACTTCTGTGCAAAGTACATCATGCAAAATGCCAGGCTGGATGAATCCCAATCTGGAATCAAGATTGTTGCAAGAAATATCAACAACATCAGATATGCAGAAGATTCCACTCTAATGGCAGAAAGTGAAGAGGGACTAAAATCCTTCTGATGAGGGTGAAAGAGGAGAATGAAAAAGCTGGCTTAAAACTCAGCACTCAGAAAACGAAGATCATGGCATCCAGTCCCATCATTTCATGGCAAATAGAAGGGGAAAAAATAGAAGTACTGACAGATTTTATTTTCTTGGGCTCCAAAATCACTGCAGACAGTGACTGCAGCCGTGAAGTTAAAAGATGCTTGCTCCTTGGAAAGAAAGCTATGGTAAACCAAGACAGCATATTAAAAAGCAGTGACGTCGGGGATGATCCAGAGAGTTGATATGGGGTGGGAAGTGGGGGGGTGTTCAGGATTGGGAACTCATGTACACCCGAGACGGATTCATGTCAATGTATGGCAAAACCAATACAGTAATGTAAAGTAAAATAAAGTAAAAATAATATTTTAAAAAAAAGCAGTGATGTTACTTTGATGTCAAAAGTCCATATAGTCAAAACTATAGTTTTTCCAGTAGTCATGTACAGATGTGAGAGTTGGACCATAAAGAAAGCTGAGACCTGAAGAATTGAGGCTTTCAAATTGTGGTGTTGGAGAAGACTCTTGAGAGTCCCTTGGACAGCAAGGAAATTAAACCAGTCAATCCTAAAGGAAATCAACCCTGAATATTCATTGGAAGGACTGATCCTGATGCTGAAGCTCCAATACTTTGTTCAGCTGATGCGAAGAGACCCTGGTGCTGAGGAAGATTGTAGCCAAAAGGATAAAGGAGTGGCAGGGAATGAAATGGTTAGATGGCATCACCAACTCAATGGACATGAATTTGAGCTAACTCTGGGAGACGGTGGAGGACAGAGAAGCCTAGTGTGCTGCAATCCATAAGGTTTCAAGAGTCAGACACAACTTAACAACTGAACAACAACAACAACAGAATAAAATGACAGCCTTAACTATGAAGATGAAAAGCCTTATGAACTTCCATTCACCACTGCATATCTTGAACAACTCATAGTCAGTGTTGTGAAGGCCAAGACAGTGTCACGAAGACCAAAATGAAGACCATTTTGATCTGGACGAGTACATTGCCAAGGATGCAGGACTCCCTGTGTTAAAACTGGGAAAGTAGTTGCACACCAGCGGGTTTGATCAAGTGAAGACCAACTGAACGTAGTAGATAGTGCTACTGTCAAGAAAGCCAGAGCATCTTACCTCCTTTCTGCTGGAATATACCTTTCTCAGTAAACTTTAAACCATTAATGATTTCTTCTCTTACTACATAATATTGCTTCCTACCTGGTGCTACTATCTCCTCAAAGCCAAAATTTTGTGAACTCTAGTTTTTTGTTATTGTTGTTGCTGTTTTGACCAAAAGCTACTAATTTCTTTCTTTCTTTTCTTTTCTGTTTTTTTTTTTTTTTACTTATTTTGCTTTACAATACTGTATTGGTTCTGCTATACACCGACATGAATCCGCCACGGGTGTACATGAGCTCCCAATCTTGAACCCCCCTCTCCCACCTCCCACCTCATATCATCTCTCTGGATCATCCCCGTGCACCAGCCCCAAGCATCCTGTATCCTATATCGAACATAGACTGGCAATTAGTTTCTTACTTGATAGTATACATGTTTCAATGTCATTCTCCCTAATCATCCCACCCTCTCCCTCTCCCACAGAGTCCAAAAGTCCGTTCTATACATCTGTGTCTCTTTTGCTGTCTCGCATAGAGGGTTATCATTACCATCTTTCTAAATTCCATATATATATATGTGTTAGTGTACTGTACTAATTTATTTTTAAATGGTCATCTTCAAGAATCTCTCTAAACTATTTTATTTAATGATTCTTTTACAATGTAAGTCAATAGATAGGTATTCCATGATAATTTTTGGTATCATGGTACCATAATTCCATTTCCTTCTTTTTCATCTCAACAATGAAAGTAGCTGGAATTTTGCTGACTGTCTCATGACAGTTGCACACGAATTACATTTATCTTGCTGTGACAACAATCGATATTGTTGCCCTTTCTTGATTAGAAAATGGAGGCTAAGTGGAATCAGTGTCTGGTATAGGTTTTAGTGGGCTTACTTTGTGATCAGTTGATAAAGAATTCGCCTGCAATACACTCCTGTAAAGCAAAAGACCCAAGTTTGATCCCTAGGTTGGGAAGATCCCCTGGATAAGGAAATGGCAACCCATTCCAGTATTCTTGCCTGGAGAATCCCATGGACAGAGGATCCTGGGAGGGTACAGTATACGGGGCACAAGGGTCAGACATGACTTAGCAACCAAACCAAACCATAGGTTGTAGAACTAGTCACAGGATAAGCCGACTGCCTATCATGGCCTTGGCTTTCCATATTAATAATCACACTCCATTTTCTAGCCTATCTGTCAAATATACCTAACATCTATAAGCACAAAAGAAATGTGACCTAAAGTTTGCAGATTAAAAGCCCTGCTGGAAAACATTTTCTCAGCCCTGTCTTGTGCATAGCTTTGATAGTTTCATGGTTGACTTTTCTGATTACTCTCACGAGACCATAAAATCCAACTCTCTGACAGAATGCTATTGAGTTGCTTTCCTTTATTTTTACCTTGGATGTGCCATTTGTGTTTTAAATGTTCATGGTAAGCATTACTCAGAATGTATATTCCCATAATACTAAAAGAAAAAAAACAAACAAACAAACAAAACATTGTCAGGGCCTGAAAAATGAGGTGGGGAGAAACAGCAGTCCTGAATTTTTTTTTACTCAAAGCACCCATGATCATAGATTGAATTTCAGACCACCAAACCAAACAATTTTTCTTCAAAAATGAAGTTAAAATCGTCTTTATTTTTTCCTCTGTTTGCCATTCAAGGAAAAAAATATGTGCTAGCAATCCATAATTCACTTTACTGGAAGAAATTTCTTGGGAATTATATTCTAGAAATGACTAGTCAGGAAATTCTAGAATTTATAATAAAGTCATTTCAAAGGAATTTTCCAAATAAAGTCTTCTCACTTTGAAGAATGGCATTGCTTTAGTCCAATTCACATAATGAAAAGAAAATAAAAGCCATAGGAATACATGCAAGCTTTGATAAAACTAATGGCATGGAATCAAGACAAAACTTGAACAGTTTATTGGGGGAAATGTCTGCAAAGTTAAAATATTCACAGAGGCAGTAGCTTCAAATATGAAGAAAAATACCAGAACAAAAATCACTGAAAGACAGACTTATAGTTCAGCTTTAACTGCCTACAGGGCAGTTTTTATTTGAATTCGGTTCATCCTAGAAGATTCCAAACTGGGAGTTCACTGAACCTTAACTTACAAAGAGAACTGACAGGCAGTCAGGTACATTTCACTCCAGTCAGTTAGAGCTGATGTTGCCTTCATGGATTTATGCTACTCCTGGGGATGTGTATATCTGTCTATCTGTATAGTTCACCCCAACTGTAAGGAAATGAGTACGAACAACATAGATGTCCAAACTACAGGTATAATGCATGAGTTATTAACAACTTTAACTCTTCAGTTTTATTTCTCATAACTGTCTGGCTTAGATTTACACAACAGAACTATCCAACGGTTGTTGTAAGAAACAGGCATGTTCCTAACAATTCTTGTAACATGCCTCCTTATTTAACATTGTTGCCTTAAGATTTACAAACTATATGTTGCTCAAACCAGAGTCCTATTAAACTGTAACTTTAAAAGTACAACAAAACACGCCCAATCTTCCATGGCTGATTGGCAAGATGAAAGGTCTTGTGGGGCAGGAATTTTTTTTTTCCATTTTGTGTGAAAGTCTTATACACGCGCAGAGTGCAGCTGGCAATGTTTCTGAATCACCATTGTCCCACTGATCCTACCTATGTGTAACTTATCCACAATAATCTTCAGAATAGTAATGTAAAGAAAGAAAATATGGTATGGCTTGTAGGTACATGGGAGAAATATTCTATCACATTTCTGCAATGTATATCCCATACAAGAACAGTTCAGTTCAGTTCAGTTCAGTTCAGTCGCTCAGTTATGTCCGACTCTTTGCGACCCCGTGAATCGCAGTATGCCAGGCCTCCCTGTCCATCACCAACTCCCGGAGTTCACTCAGACTCACGTACATTGAGTCCATGATGCCATCCACCATCTCATCCCCTGTCATCCCCTTCTCCTCCTGCCCCCAATCCCTCCCAGCATCAGGGTCTTTTCCAATGATTCAACTCTTCGCATGAGGTGGCCAAAGTACTGGAGCTTCAGCTTTAGCATCATTCCTTCAAAAGAAATCCCAGGGCTGATCTCCCTCAGAATGGATTGGTTGGATCCCCTTGCAGTCCAAGGGACTCTCAAGAATCTTCTCCAAGACCACAGTTCAAAAGCATCAATTCTTCGGCGCTCAGCCTTCTTCAAAGTCCAACTCTCATGTCCATACATGACCACAGGAAAAACCATAACCTTGACTAGACGGACCTTAGTCGGCAAAGTCATGTCTCTGCTTTTGAATATACTATCTAGGTTGGTCATAACTTTTCTTCCACGGAGTAAGCGTCTTTTAATTTCACGGATGCAATCATCATCTGCAGTGATTTTGGAGCCCAAAACAATAAAGTCTGACACTGCTTCCACTGTTTCCCCATCTATTTCCCATGAAGTGATGGGACCAGATGCCATGATCTTCATTTTCTGAATGTTGGAATTCTCCAGGCCAGAATACTGGAGTGGGTAGCCTATCCCTTCTCCAGTGGATCTTCCCGACCCAGGAATCAAACCAGGGTCTCCTGCATTGCAGGCAGATTCTTTACTAACTGAGCTATCAGGGAAGTTCCATCCATACAAGAACAGTATGTTATTATATCTCAGACTCATTAATTAGAGTTTAGAAAAACTCATCAGTTTTTACCTGTGTGCTCTGCTTAGTTGCTCAGTTGTGTCCAACTCTGCAAGCCCATGCACTATAGCCCGCCAGGCTCCTCTGTCCATGGGAATTCTCCAGGCAATATTCGAGTGAGTTGCCATGGCCCTCCTCCAGGGGAGCTTTCCAACGCAAGGATCAAACCCAGTTTTCACATATGTCTTTATTCTATATTTAGTGTGTGTGAGTGATGGTGCAAACTTTGAACTCAGTAAAATATTTTATCGATTATACTCATTATTTTATTCCCTACTATTGTAGTATTTTTTTTAACTGCTGTTGTTCAGTTGCCAAGTCATGTCCCAATCTTTGTGACCCTATGAACTGCAGCATGCCAGGCTTCACTCTCTCCTGGAGTTTTCTCAAACTCATGTCCATTGATTCAGTGGTGCCATTCAACCATTTCATCCCATGAACAGTATGAGCATCCCATGAAAAGTATGAGAAGGCAAAAAAGCTGTTGCTTTTTTCCTGTATCTTTCTATCAAAAAGAATGTTGATTATATTTAGGCTTTTAATATTTCCTATCTGCTTGCTACAATTGTATCTTAGCCTGTATTGCTGCTTCATTTCTATCTCATTCGATTATATTTTGTTCATAGCTACTAGAAGATGATTGTATACATTAGATAATGTTATCTAATCAACTTTCCATTTGATAGCATATGTCTGTAAATGTGATTTAATTACTTTTTCATATGATACATTAGGTCAATTGTCTGACAGGACCACACAATATTCCTAGCTAAATATATATATTTTATTTATTTATTTTAAATTGGAAGATAATTGCTTTACAATGTTGTGTTGGTTTCTGCTGTACAATAACATGTATCTACTATAAGTATAAATATATCCTCTCCCTCAGGGCTTCCCTGGTGACTCAGCGGTAAAGAATCCGCCTGCAATGCAGGACCCTTAGGAGGCTTGGGTTTGATCTCTGGGTCAGGAAGATCCCATGGAGGAGGGCACTCTAGTGTTCTTGCCTGGAGAATTCCATGGACAGAGGAGTCTGGCAGGCTATAGTCTATGGGGTTGCAAAAGGTCTGATACAACTGAAGGAATTTAGTGTGTACACACGCACTCATTCTCTCCCTCTTCAGCCTCCCTTCCACCTCCCTGTGCCACCCCTCTAGGTTGTCACAGAGCACCAAATTGAGTTCCCTGTGTGATACAAAGGTATCCCAGTATTCTTAGCTAAATATATTTCAATTACATTTTAATTTACACTTAAAATATACATATAGTATAATTAAACATAGAGTATGATTTGGAGTGACTTCTATGAGTTTTGAAAATTCATACAGATATGTAACCATCACCATAATCAAGATACAGAACAGTTCCAGCACTCTCCAAAATTACATTATGATGATCTTTGAAGTCAGTTTCTCCCTCCATCCACTGATCTGTATGCTATTTCTATAACA
This sequence comes from Aepyceros melampus, assembly GCA_006408695.1. NCBI lineage: Eukaryota > Metazoa > Chordata > Mammalia > Artiodactyla > Bovidae > Aepyceros > Aepyceros melampus. The sequence continues at coordinate 75,045 of SJXQ01005406.1, read as the reverse complement.
TTGCCTTTTCCAAAATATCACACCTGTCATCATATAATATAAAACCTTCTCAGTCTGGCTGCTTTCATTTTGCATAATGAAACATGTACATAATGTGTGTGTTGTTTGCTATATTAGCAATTTTCCTTCATTTTAGCTGAGTAATATTCCAGTTTATCCAGTGACTAGTTGAAGGACAAGGATGTTGAGTTGTTTCCAGTTTTTGATGATTATATAAAGCTGTTGAAATGTGTGTACACATTTAGAGGTAAATATAAGTTCACATCCTTTGTGTGTGTGTGTGAACTCAGTTGTGTCCGACTCTTTGCAACCCCATGGACTATAGCCCACCGGGCTGCTCTGTTCATGGAATTCTCCAAGCAAGAATACTGGAGTAGGTTGCCATTCCCATCTCTAGGGGATCTTCCTGACGCAGAGATCTACCCTGCATCTCCTGCATTGCAGGCGGACTCTTTATCACTGCTCCACCTGGGATGGCATTACATCCTTTAGGTAAATACAATTACTGTCATATTTGGTAAGTGCATGATCAACATCATAAGAAACTGTCCAGCAGTTTTCCAAAGTGTCTGTACCAGTGTGCACTCCCACCAGTAGTATAGAAGGGTTCCAACTGCTCTGTATCCTCTCTAGTACTTGATATGGTCTGCTTTTTTTTAATGTTAACCATCATGATCGATGTATTAGGGAACCATTGACCAGGCACGATAATAACTGCTTGCTTGAGTTTGCTCGCAACAGTAAGTCTCGATAAGGAACACGGAACTGACACGCTACCATCAGCCAGAAGAATTCAGAAGAGGCCAAAAGGAGGGAAGAGACATCAGCCATTAACAACATGTCCTGCGGGTCTCCCAGAAACCCTCATGCAGAATCCAACTTGGATGAGAGATGCATATGCCAACAGGAAAGACCCTGAGTCACACCAAATAGGGGCACAAGCATACTAGCCAGAGACAACCCAGAAACTAACCCCATTACCCTAAAACTGAAGAGACCTCCTGGGTTCCTTTACCCTGATGCTCTCAGCACAGGTGCCTCTTCCCAATAAAATCTTGCTTTGTCAGTACATGTGTCTCCTTGGGCAATTCATTTCTGAGTATTAGACAAGAGCCTACTCTCACCTGGAAGAGAGCCCCCTCTGGTAACAGATGTAGTAGTATCTCACTATAAATTTTAAAATCGCTTATTTGAGATATAATTGATATAAAATAAACTAAGTACCACAAAATAAAAAAATACAAAACATAACATTTTCGTTTATAAGCCAATGAGTACCATTTGTAAGGATAGTGCTTAGTAAACTGAATAAGATAAATAGGTGTTTAAAGATCTACCATTACACCTCTGGAGCACTTTATGATCAGTTTAGGAGGGAATGCTATCACAATCACTTGTGAAATAGTGTCATCTCATCATTAAAGGCATCAGGTGCTAACTGCCTTAGAAAATTGGCCTTATTAAAATAGACTGATGAGCTACATTGTATTATGAGCCTGGAATGGCCCATTCTACATTTAATTTAACGTATTGAAAAATATCATAGAGCTGAAAGGATATCCAAATGAAGTAAATACTTACTTTCCATTTGATTATTATAGTAATCTAGCACTTTGAAATCATGATACAGTGTTTCCTATCAAAACAAGGGTTCTGCTGCACTTCAAAGATTACAGGTGAGACAGTAAAATATCCTTCATGTTTCACATATACTCCTATAATCCACTAGGAACATCTATTTTTATAGGTTTACTTATATCTTTGGGGTAGAAGAGAACAAAGTTATATTATTAAAGTTGTAAGGTTGAAAGAAGAGAAGAGATACCCCATGCCCAAGGTAAGAGAAACCCAAGTAAGATGGTAGGTGTTGCAAGAGGGAATCAGAGGGCAGANTTGCTCAGGCATGTCCAACTCTTTGCGACGCCATGGACTGCAGCACTCCAGGCTTCCCTGTCCATCACCAACTCCCGGAGCTTGCTTAAACTCATGGCCATCGAGTCGGTGATGCCATCCAACCATCTCATCCTCTATCGTCACCTTCTCCTCCTGCCTTCAATCTTTGCCAACAGAGTCTTTTCAAATGAATCAGCTCTTCACATCAGGTGGCCAACGTACTGGAGCTTCAGCTTTAGCATCATTCCTTCTAATGACCAACTAGGACTGATCTCCTTTAGGATGGACTGTTTGGATCTCCTTGCAGTCCAAGGGACTCTCAAGAGTCTTCTCCAACACCACAGTTCAAAAGCAACAATTCTTCTGCACTCAGCTTTCTTTATAGTCTAACTCTCACATTCATACATGACCACTGGAAAAACTATAGCCTTCACTAGACGGACCTTTGTTGGCAAAGTAATGTCTCTGCTTTTTAATATGCTGTCTATGTTGATCATAACTTTCTTTCCAAGAAGTAAGCGTCTTTTAATTTCATGACTGCAATCACCATCTGCAGTGATTTTGGAGCCCAGAAAAACAAAATCAGCCACTGTTTCCACTGTTTCCCCATCTATTTCCCATGAAGTGATGGGACCAGATGCCATGATCTTCGTTTTCTGAATGTTGAGCTTTAAGCCAGCTTTTTCACTCTTCTCTTTCACTTTCATCAAGAGGCTTTTTGGCTCCTCTTCACTTTCTGCCATAAGGGTGGTGTCATCTGGATATCTGAGGTTATTGATATTTCTCCTGGCAATCTTGATTCCAGCTTTGCTTCCTCCAGCCCAGCATTTCTCATAATGTACTCTGCATAGAAGTTAAATAAGCAAGGTGACAATATCCAGGCTTGACGTACTCCTTTTCCTACTTGAAACCAGTCTGTTGTTCCATGTCCAGTTCTAACTGTTGCTTCCTGATCTGCATATAGGTTTCTCAAGAGGTTGGTCAGGTGGTCTGGTATTCCCAACTCTTTCAGCATTTTCCATAATTTATTGTGGAAATAGATATTTTTCTGGAACTCTCTTGCTTTTTCAATGATTCAACAGATGTTGGCAATTTGATCTGTGGTTCCACTGCCTTCTCTAAAAACCAGCTTGAACATCTGGAAGTTCACAGTTCACGTGTTGCTGAAGCCTGGCTTGGAGAATTTTAAGCATCACTTTACTAGTGTGTGAGATGAGTGCAATTGTGAGGTGGTTTGAACATTCTTTGTCATTGCCTTTCTTTGGGATTGGAATGAAAACTGACCTTTTCCAGTCCTGTGGCCACTGCTGAGTTTTCCGGGAGCCTAGTTATGATGATTTAAGTCATGGTCTGAAACCACAATTCCTTTTGTACCAACCTAATAGTGTCTTGTTTTAAGTGTCATTTTTAGTAAAATGTGATAGTGGATAGAAGATAGTTAACTTATCTGCATCCTTTTAATACAGTATTACTGACTGTTACTATCAGTGGAAATAGTTTAAATAATACATGCTAATTTTATCTTAATGCAAGTCTGCCGGGGTCCAGCCCCGGTGGATCCAGGGATATTCAAAGCGAGGACGGTGCAGGCGGCTGTGGACAGAATTATTTATATAGATATAGAATAGGATAGGATAGCTCAGGATAGAATAATGTCATAGGAAAATTAGTGGAAAAAAGGAGGCTGAATAACTTGGTTTATGGGAAAGCCAATAAAATCTCAAGACAAGAGATTTGCACCATCTACGTGGGGCCACTGGCGTCCGCTTGAGCCTCTAAAGGTGCCCTACCGTGGACTCCTTTTCTCGTAGATCTTAGAAGCCACGGCAAGTAAGTAGACGTGGTGAGCCTCCCCATTCCAGATGGGAATTCAGCCTGGAATTAGAGTAAGAGAGGAGAGAGACAAAGAGACATGGGGGGAGCCAGATTTCTTTTTCAAAGAAGCTAGTTCAAAAGAGAGTCATCCGAGAAACTGGTCCAAGAAACTGGTCCAACCTTTTTTGTTCAAATGGCTTTTTATACAGAAAGATCAATGGGTATCACAAATTTTGGCAGTGTCAGCAGCCCTGACTCTTATTGAGACCAGGCTATTTTCTCTGCATACTTAGTTGTATACACAAGTCTTAGGTAATTTACATCATCTTCCGGCCAAAAGGCCAATTCAACAATTTACAGCTCTTTTCTGATGTGTTATTTTTTCCAAGGTCTGGTGCCATTCTCGGGAGGCACTAAACAAAGTTGCATTCTTACATAGCAAGGACACAGCAAGCAAGAGGAGTACAATGATTTATAAAAGAAAGCAATTAACTCAAAAGCCTAGTGTTGCTAACATCAAAAAACTATTACATATCTTTTTCCAAAGTTTGTTTATATAGCTAAACTTTCCAGGTGCAGATCAGGAGGTCTGGCAGCAATCGAGGCAACAGCGAAATCCTATCACTAATAGGGTTTTGACTCTTAGGAAAGTTTTGTAACTTTAAGATACTTCAAGGCCTTTGTGCCCCTCACAGTTGGGGGGTTGTAAGCAATTCACAAGCTTGTAAAAGGCAGGGGAACCTGTTAGGCAAGCTAGAGCATTATCAAAGGGGGGTTGAGCTGAAACACTCCTTTCAAATGCAGGAAACTAAAGCTCTGAATTGACTTTTTTCCAGAGACTGCCAGAAGAGTGGGAAAGCAGACAAATTCTTATTTTGGGGGGTACATGCTCAGGAAAAACGAGGGGGAAAATCCGAAAACTCAAATTGCCTTGCCATCTGAGTCTGCCACGTGACCCTGTCACGGGTGGGATTCCTCGCTCTGGCTCCTGACACGAGTCTATGATAATATATGATAAAATGGCAATAGTGTAGTAAACATTTTGGACAGTTCCCTTTTTTAAATTATGTAATTGTATCATATTTAGTGTTGTTAAAAATAATTGTTACTATCCATTCCCTTATATAACTTTAAGATTTACAAGTCTTGGGAAAAACCTGCCAAGGTATTTTATGTTTTATAAAGTATATTTGTGATGTATATTTATCAGTTATTTTTTATTTTCAGTAAATCATAAAAATTGTTTCTCTTCTTTTTTTGGCATATTTTTGCTTCATTTCAAAGCTATAGTTGATATTATAAATATTCTTAAGTTTATTCAAATAGTTTTATAGTGCCTTCAACACATGGTGAGGCCCAGAACCCTGAATAAGTCAACAAAATAAATTTAGCCCTAAGTGGGAGCAGTAGTGGAGTACTTCTTGGCTGAAGTTCGCAGGAGAAAATTGGATTCTGAACTTGTTAACGATTCCACATTCATGTCACAAACAAGATACAGCTATGTCACGTATTTTAGAAGAATTAGCAGCAAATGAAAGGTCCTTTTTTTATCTTACAAATTAGATTTTTCTTTCTTCCCTTGAGAAGCCAAACTGAACAAAAGAATCCTCTACAAGAGAGAATTGCTGAACATCAAGGCCATGTTTTTGAAAACTAAATATAAGAAGAATAGAAGAAACATATGCTTGGCTTTCTGAATCAATTAGCAGTAAAGTCCTTTTATACCATTCAGATTACAGGCCCCAAAGTCAAGGTTTGCTTTCCCAGCATTCATTGCTTTTAATAAACTTAGCCTTGAATATCTATGAAAGATTTGTTTTCACAAACTCTAATTTTCAAAGATTAAAATCTTAATTTCTAAAAAGTTGACAGAAAATCACTCCTCATGTTTCTCTTAAGGAGGCCATAAGACAGTTAGCTAAGTTCATTGTAATTGGTAGCAGGTTCAAGGCTAGATCACAATTGGCCAGTATGTCTTACACAGTGAAAAATACATAAGCCACTCATGTACTTCTCTGTACACCCATGTACTCCATTTGAGCAAGAAATTAGAAATCTGTATGTGTGAATGTAAAACATTACTACTACTTTAGGAGGCAGATAAGAAAGGTGTGGATGCATATAGAACACACTATATTAAATAAGGCCATACATATCCAGTATATAATTGAGAAAATAAAATACAATATAATTTTAAAGATTGCCAAATGATTTATGGAAAACCAATCAGAACTATTCCCTATGTTCTTGAGTTATCTGTCTAAATAGAAAGCTAAGTTTTATTCATGGACAAGAAGTATTTCAAGGCCTTTTAGAAAAATCACTTATTCTGGAGTTATTACATAAAATACTGGTTTATATCAATATTTATGCAATTAAAGAAAATCCTTTGTATCTTCGTTTCTTGCTCAGGATATTTATATAAAGATCATGCTTTATAGAAAAAATAATTGCATTTGGAAAGTTTCAGCATTTCCAGTGTTCTGCGTTAGTTTTATTATGCTATCATTTGCAAACGACCCAGTTACTTCAGTATTGTTTTGCCTTCCTTATGCTGATAACATAGAATTGGGGAAATGTTGGGCACTTTAGTAATTTCTGGATTAAGTATTTAGTTTTTACAAGGTTAAGAAGGTAAAAATCTACTTATTATAGAATGCCAAAGTAATGTATGTTTATTGTGTTATTTGCTCATTTTGTTCAACTCTCTGTGACCCCGTGGACTATAGCCCGCCAGGCTCCTCTGTCCATGAGATTTCCCAGGCAAGAATACTGGAGTGGGTTGCCATTTCCTTCTACCCAAGATAGATATAAAAGAGGATTCATACTTATTTGTTTGCCTCTGTATTTTACATGTCTTCTTTTACATTTTTAACTGGTTTCCAGTGTAATTTGAGGAAAAATATTTCCTACTGCAGCAATTTATTTTAGTGTTTTAAGGAATTTGAACAGTACAATTAAAAGAATTATTCTCGGTCTAAAATTCTCTGCCTCAGGACGGAATATCTGTAGTCTCCCCATAGTATAAATTCTTTCAAATAGAATTTCTGGATTAATGACTGCATTTTGATAGACAACTTTTGCCAAACTCTCCTCTGCACTAATTTTGTACTTCCATGGCAGATCCTTTGAATTTTTTTCTTGTGATAGATATTCAAATAAAAATTGTGGCTACAAGAATAATGATTGCACTCTAGTCTTTATAAATACACAACAACAAATGCAGCTCTCTTGCTACACGTCATCAAGTTTTATAAATTTTGCACAATGCCGTGTCTTTCATTCTGAGTAAATCACTTCAGGTGTCTATTCCAAAAAAGCTTTATATACTTTGCTCATCTGCATATGAACAGCTTTTGTGGAAATCATTTTGCAGTGTCTTATCTGAAAAAGAATTTTCAAACATATAAACTACTATTTTAAAACAGATCACCATGATAACATTTCAGAGTTTGACTTTTTCCCCCAATACATAAAAGTATAATTCATTATCAGTGTATAAGAGCCCAATACTTAGTAGCTGTTAGATAATAAAACTGAGTAAGACTCTGAAAACAAAGAAAAATTTATTAAAAATAATTAGATCTCAGTTGTTGCTTAATATGAATTAAAGAACCAAGGAAACTGAAGAAACAGACTTCATTAATCCCCAATCTATTCTAAGTATCTGGAAGATAAATAAACATGATTATTTTGTTGAGTAGAATATAACTGTAAATTCATGAATGTTTAAAAAGAAAGGTAGAGGATGTCTCTTTATCTGTGCTCTTTTGTGTAGTACCATAAATATTCATGGATCGTGAGTATCAGTTTAGGTTATCAATGTGAATATAAATTTTCATCTAACTGGTCACTCAGTGTTCATTGGATCATGCTTTTGAATTTGAATTCACTAGTATCTCAGATGTGCTATGGATCTGACCCAACTCATGAATATTTACACACACAACTGATCTTTCTGAAGGTAATCACATCCATAAAGATGGGAAACTCATTAGTTTCCAGTAATGAGAAGTGCATTAGGATGCTGGTCCCAGAACAATTTGCAGTATGCTTGTTTTCATTTTTTGGGTGAACGATAAACCTTAAAATACAAGCGCATATGCTGCACGTCTTTCTTGAAAGAAGCTCTTTGTTCTTTTATCTTCAGAACATCTTGCATATGTTTTAACCATGATTGTATTTGTTTCTTTTACTTACTGTGGTCACAGAAATGAGTGGGAAAAAGTTAAGCAGTATTTGTAGTCATTATCCCAAGCTAATGTCCATTATTTAGGTTTGGACATATATTCTCAAATGCAAGCTTTCCCAGTCTGCTGATCTGCTGGGGGCATGGTGCATATTTTACATATATTAAGACCCTCCAAGAAAGATGAGATTATCTCATATGTCGTCTGTTTTGTGTAAAGGGAAAATAATATTCTAAGCTCATGGAGAGCCATAATTATGAACTATATTTAGCCCTGTTATAGCCTACATTATAATTGTTCCTCTTTCATTATAATGACTGGCATATGTTTGTGATACCGATGCAGGATCAGTCAGTCAGTATAAGTAGGTATCAAAATCAATGACCTGTCCCTTGTTAGCACCACACTCTAATTGTTAGTTGAACTAACCACAAAAAAGATAATTATTGTTCATAAAGCTAGTGATAAGGTATCAGCTACATCTTACTTCTATTACAGATGTTGTCAAGCCTCTGAATGAGTTTTTCTTTATCAACATGTATGCATTTTGTTGTTACAGAAATGCAGTTAATTAGCTATGCTCAGTGACAGACATCTATTTTTTTAATTCAAGTAACAGATCAAACAATGTTAGTATATCACAGAGAAACATCAATAGTTGAGGAAAGTAGTCATCAAACTCTGTCCTAAGGTGCCCTGTAGGTTTCTTTAGAACTGCCTCAATTGGAAGAATGCTTCCCACCACCTCTCAGCCAGCAGAGCTTGACTATTGCCTGTTTTAAATTTTATGTGTCACAGGGGTTCTCAGCAGAAAGTAATTTTGCTGGGCTTACGTGATGATATCTAAAGACAGTTTTGCATATCACAACTGGGAACACGGACTGACATCTAGGGTGTAGAGGCCAGAGATGCTTGTAAACGTCTACAAAGCACAAAACAATTCCCACTACAAAAAAGTCACCCGGCCCCTAAATGTCAATAGGGCCACCATCATATAAACATTTGTTTGAAGAAATGATTCCATGTCTACACTTTTTGATTACAACCAGATCAAAGTGCTTTTATAGATAAAGCAATGAAATATATATAACATTACTATGCACATATATGAAAACAGGCTCAGTTACTAATTACAAATTTGAATTGATTGATTTTTCCATTCTTTCACTTTTGGTAGCAACAATTGTATTAAATGAACTCAACTGGACAAGTGCCTTAGATGAAGTTTTCAAGAAAAATCGAGAAGAAGATCCTTCATTATTGTGGCAGGTGTTTGGCAGTGCCACAGGCCTGGCCCGATATTATCCAGGTAAGTACTTAGTGATTCAATAGATATCAAGTAAAATTGTAAATACTAGACTAGTTTTTCTTGACAACACTCTGTTACCTTCTTCTATTTGGTAAAAGATGGTTATCACATGGCTTTTGTAGGAAAAGACATTTCTCCTTACATGGCTCTTTAAGTAGCTGGAACCATTGTTGTTTGGAATCAGGCGGGGCTGCCATTGAGACTGAGCAGGTGTCCGTGACCTGGAACAGGAGGTTGTCATGAATCCTAAAACAGTTCTAAAATCCAACTGCATAGCATGGACCAAGTTGTGAATCACATTAGAGAACTGAATAGAAATTTTAGAAACTAATTGAAAGATCTCTTTCCAGATTTTAAGTCTGTGTATTTATATGAAAGGTATTGATGCTTTTCTTTAATCAATGAATGTGGATTTGTTAAAATGAGAAGATGAATATATTTTACAAATTAACATGAATAAATCCTTGTGTAATGTCCTTTATTCTTATATAAAAGTTTAAGAGGAAATAAATTTATAATGAAAGATTAATCACTAGTACATACTGATAATCTATTGAAAAGACTTTAAGTGAAATGTCTGTTGGTATTTTTAACTTTTCCACCTTTCCAAGCAAGCTGACAAGCACAAATGTGTTTTCTTTCTCAAAGTGTGACTGAGTTATGGGATACATACTAGGTCATTAGGCTTTAAAAAACACAGCAAATATGAGAGTTTATTTAGACTTGCATTTTTTAAACATTTAACATTAGAGTTGTTAACAATAAAAAGTCACAACAGTGAAAAGGGGGTGAAATAGAGATTAGATAATGTTTGTCTTTGTGAATAAAAGTATGTGGGCATCATCAAACTAAATAGCTCTAAAATTAGGTAAAGATATATAACTTCTTGCAATAAGTGCCAGATAGTAAGATCATTGACAATTATATTTATCAATAACTTATAGCATTATGTAGCTTTAAACTATATTAACTCAATACAAAATTCCACTTATGAGCGGCTGAGGATAGGAGGAAAAAGATAAGTAAGAGAAAATATGATAATAATGAGAAACCTAGAGCCCAGAACTACGAGGAAGTTGATAATGCTGCAAAAGAAAGAACACACATTATTATGAGAGAAATAGGAAGGAGAATGGAAGGAAAGATTGTATAAGAAAGGGAGAGAGAACATTGGGGTCAAGAGGTGGGAAGAAAGATAGATCCTACTATGTACATTTTTCCAAGATGAGTCTTTTTACAAGTAGTTAACTTTTAAGCATACCAATAAATCACCAATAAATTTTTTTTAAATGCTAATTGAGGGATTATGGCTTTAATTTTTTTCCCTCCATTTTTAATTTATTTTTTTTAATTAATTTTTATTTTTTTAGTTTGTTTTGCTTTACAATACTGTATTCGTTTTGCTACACATCGACATGGATCAGCCACGAGTGTACATGAACTCCCAATCCCGACCCCCACCTCCCCCCTCCCACCCCACACCCTCTCTCTGGATTATCCCCGTGCATCAGTCCCAAGCATCCTGCATCCTGCATCAAACATGGACTGGCGATTCGTTTCACTTATGATATCACACATGTTACACTGCCACTCATATACTTCCTAACATGTTGACATTTGTCCACTTTTTTGGAAAAACTCCATAAAGATTTAGTTTAGCTGAATCCATATGGTCCCCCCAGAATGTTAGTTGTGGAAGCAACCCTGAGCTTTCCTATAATGCCATGTGTTTTAAGATTTGACTCAACAAATCATCTCTGAGTCTCATAATGACTCTCTTGATTGCTATGGAATACACTCAATGAAATTTCATTGAGTTTATTTAGTAAATATGTTGCTGAGGTGCTCTTTTATTTAAAAAAAAAATGACATATGAAAAGCTGTACATAGTTAACATATATAACAAGATGAATTTGGAGATAAGTATACGTTGGTGATACAATCACCACAATCAGCGTCATCAACCTATTTATCATCTAGAAAAGTTTCCTCCTACTCTCTCATTTATTAGTATATTTTGTGTTATAAAAACACTTAATATAAGATCTAGCCTGTATGGAGGGAGGAATGAGCAGCCAAGATGACTGTTCTCTTGTTCCCTGTCCATCCCCACTCATCTAGTCCCTGCTTCAGCTACAATCTATTCACCTGACTGACCTTCACTCTTAATAATAGGTAGAACCTAATTAATAAATGCCTGCATACTTGCTCCCAGCCGCAGCTTGTGATTAGTCTAAGCTTTATATCAGCTTTATATACCTGATGGCTTATCAAAGAGCAGTGAAGGGCATGCTCTCTGCTGCTTCACTGGTAACCTATGAGCTAAGCTGAGATCAGTGTCAATTCTCCCTATAACTGGAAACTTCCCCTCCTTCCTTCCCTCATTCCTTCCTCACTTTCCACTTCCAGCTAAGAGTGGGCTATATTTCGGCCCACTAGCAACCACACATGGTGGAGTATTGGTTCAGGACCTTGCTTCAGACCCATAAGATCCTGCAGTTCCTTAAACCATTGATGTCTCTGTCACTATATTCAGGCTCTTTAGCCTTAAAGCTGCAGGCCTGTGGAACACAGCCCAACATACCCTGTTAGCAAAACTTTAAGTGTACAATACTGTATTGTTACCTTCTGATTCTAGGCTATACAGAAGATCTCTAGGGCTTACTGATTTTGTATAACTAAAACTTTGTAAACTCTTTAACTGATACTTCCCCACTTTGTACTTTCCCCTGGCAACCACTATTCTGCTTTACTTCTATAAGTTTGATTATTTTAGATTCCTTGTGTAAGTGATATATTGTTAGGGGCCAGTGTAATTTCCTCAGTTCTGTCTCATTGCAGCAAAAATTTGACACGACGGACCTAGGGTTACCTCTCTGTTACAGCTCAGTTTTATTTGGCAAGCAAAGGAAAATACATCCCTGTGGCATGAGGGTGATTGACCCAAAAGAAGAGAGGGCTCAATCTTGGCTTTTCTTTTCATGTGGTTTTTCTCCTCCCCCTGAGCCTGCCCTATGTAAACTGGGCTAGCCAGGCTGTTTGTTTCACCTGAGATTCTCAGTCTGGTCCTGGGATTTTCTTGTGTTCCATTTTTACAGGCTTCTTTTTCTTTTAGCCACCACCATTTTGGTCTCCTTTTTCCTATTCTAACTACCTAACCATATAGTACTTGTCCTTCTGTGCCTGCTTATTTCATTTAGCATAATATCCCTCAGGTTCATTGATGTTGTCACAAATGGCAGGATTTTTGTCTCTTTTAAATCTAAATGAGTTGCTCTTCATGATAATAATGCTCTAATAGAATCAAATGTCTTTAGTAAAGACACTAGATTATTATAATTTAAAAGTGGACCTCTATGTTTCTGTGTATGCTAAGGCATGCTTTCAGCACATTTTACATGTCTTTCAGTTTTAAAGAGTTTTTAAAATGAAGGATTTTTAAAAATTGATAAAGTAAGCCATACTTTCTGATTTTAGTCTTTCCATTTTGATACTGAACAAAATAATGTGGAACAGCTAATCCCTGATTACTGTCTGTTAAAACGAAGGTCAAAATAGCCTTTAATTATTGTTAATTATCTTACTTGTGAGTTCAAATAGAATAGATATTACCTAATTGGATTTTACATGGCAAGATTTGGACCTCAAGCTCGGATCTCCCTACTAACTGTGAGAAACTAATGGGTCTTCTAAGTTTTCTGTGCCTTAGTCATCAAATCTAAAAGTAAATATGAGCGCTGACGTTTCAGTTTTAGAGTTCCCTGATGGCCTAGTGGTTAGGACACGGAGCCGCTGGATAGCCCAGCTTTGATCCCTGGTTGGGAAACTGAAATCTTGGGGCTTTCCAAGTGGCTCAGTGGTAGAGAACCCACCTTCTTTGAATGCAGGGATTTAACGCTGGTTCAATCCCTGGCTTGGGAAGATCCCCTGGAGAAGGAGATGGCAACCCACTCCAGTAATTTTGCCTTGGAAATCCCATGGATAGAGCAACCTGGTGGGCTACAGCTCATGGGGTCATGAAAGTCAGACATGAATTGGTGACTAAAGAACAACAACAATAAATGTTTCAATTTATCCCCTGAGATTTGTGATCGATGAGATAATATAATGAAAAGTACTTGCAGGAACGCCACATGGTGGAGTTGGTCAGAAGATGTAGGTTTTAACCTATGACCTTAGTTAAGTCACTTCTCAAGAATGCCCAGTTAAATTTCAGTTTCAGATAACAAAGGATTTTTCAGTGTAAGTATATGATGTTTGAAAAATATTTACTCTTAAAAAGTATTTAGTATTTACTCTAAAAAATATTTTTTTAATTAAAATTGAAATTTAATTGGATGTCTTTAATTCCTTTTTGTAAATTTATTAATCCTATCTCTCTGGCACTGAGTTTATGAGAAAAAATGAGAAATAAACTTTCCTGTTACCTCATGGCATTGTGAAGATCCAATAATCTATTTCATGTATTAATATAAATGCAGAATTTGTGTTTTTTCTTCTTTTTTAAATTCTACAAACTACCTTTAAAGCCTTTTTGCCATATTATTGTAAATGAGTTTGTAGAAACTAGAATCCTCTAACTCACAGTATAAGGTCTAACATAAAATGTATTCTTGTGAAATAGTAAGATGCTGCTTAAAGCAGAGCTAATAGTGTGAGTGGGTTAACCAGGTATATAACTTGATAGCCAGGATTTAAGTCTCACTGCCATATCTTGATATAATGGTAACCTGGGGGAAATATTCAGACTTGAGCTGTTAAACAAAAAGAATAAAGTAGAATTAAGAGGAGAAAAAAAATTAAATGCTTCTTATTTGCTGAGACATTTAAGAAACAGCCAGTGATGATTAGCCACTCTGCTAATTTGCATTTTTCAGGTTATTTAAACTGCATGGAGGCACTACTGCCTTCATACACAGAGGGCTCCAGAGCAGACATAATATAAGGGCACCTCTGCAGAGCCAATTCTGGATAGCAGTTTGATATGACTGGGGATGGGTTGACCTCTAACATCTGTCCTTAGAGTGAATATCAGTAATTTGTCTGTTTTCTAATTTTGGTTGATATGTATGGAAATCTGGTATAAAAATGGTCGTTGTATGACTTTTTCTTCTTTTTTCCCCTTTTCTCCTTCTTTTCCTCTTCCTTCTCCAACTCTTCTTTTTCTCCTCTCTCCTCTCCAACTTAGAAGATAAGTAGGCTGTGTGATAGTAGAAGGAGGAACATTGTATTGCGAGGAGTTCTTGATTTGTATTAAAACTTTCATGGCTAAGTCATATCTCTGAACCTATTTCTTAACCAGTAACTTGGGATGATTGAAGAAGGTGATTTCCAACACAGGCATTACCTTTATATACTTATGCATTTAGACTCATTTGCTACACCACAGTCCTTGTTTTATAGGATAAACTAGAGGTACTTGCCCTAGTCATACTGCATGTCATGGCAGAGTTGAAGCTGGAACCCATATCTGATGACGTCTTGTTGAATATGTGCTGACTAGACAATCAGCTTAAATTATGAGTGCTTTCTCAATTCCTGGGTTTGGAAGATCCCCTGGAGAAGGGAAAGGCTACCACTCCAGTATTATGGCCTGGAGAATTCCATGGTCTGTAGTCCATGGGGTTGCAAAGAAGCAGACATGACTGAGCGTCTTTCACTTCACTTCCTTTAGAAGCCCTTAATTCATTTATATAAATTAACCTTAATGTTATTAAAACTGCTTTCAAGAGCTATCAACTATTTGAATTTTTATGCATCATAAAAACTATAGGTATAGACAACACATTTCATCTGTTAGTGTCTCTTGAAATTGTACCAATTACTGCAATAATTGGGACTGTAATTAGAAGTTATTGGCTTGTCAGAATGCCAATATAGACAGCACTTATTCTTTTTTGGTAATTAGTTCCACTTATAAAAAAAGGATAAAACTTAAATCTCTTAAACTTCATGTTACATTTTTAGTTAATCATTTAATTAAATGTCTTATTAAACATTTATTCTTTCTTCATCCTCTTTCATTTATTTATTTCAAAAACATGGGTTTACAGAACAGGAACCTAGTATATGTTGAATTAGTGTTAATTATTCCTTATGGAGACACTTCCTTGTTCTTGGACCTGCTAAGATTTTGCTAAAATAAAATGTAAAGGAACCTGTGTACAGAGTATATAGAGGGACATATTTTTGCCATGTGTATAGCCAGTTATTCTTAAGCTGCTTAACTCTTTTTGAAAAATACCTTTAAAATGTTTTAAACAGCAAATAACAGATGACAGAGTAGTCCAAAGAATACCTTTTTAGTTATTTATAAAGGGAGCATTTGCTAGGTTTCTGGTTAATTTGAAGAAAACATAATAGCAATGGAGCCTCAGTATTTTGAGGTATTTAGAAAGAATAAATGCTTTCAATGATCAGTTTTCTTAAAAAAGAAAAACTGATTTTTTTTTACTTTGATATTTGTAAATGGATATGAAGTTTAACTGTAAATATGTGTAATTATATTTGTTGAATGCTGTATGAATACACTTTAAGTTGAAATGATTACCTTATTGCCTTTTTATACTAATAATGATTAGAATCGAAGCACCACTTAGGAATAAAACTAGCTACCAGTTACAGGAAATCCATAACGATGGTGATTTCAACACTATAGACGTTTATTTCTTACTCAGTCAAAGAATATCAGTTACAGAGACCAGGGCTGATAAGGAAGCCTCACATACAAGGGTTTACATTCCTGTCTTGCTAAATCACTTCAGTCGTGTCCGACTCTGTGAGACCCCATAGACGGCAGCCCAGGCTCCCCTGTCCCTGGGATTCTCCAGGCAAGAACACTGGAGTGGGTTGCCGTTTCCTTCTCCAGTGCATGAAAGTGAAAAGTGAAAGTGAAGTCGCTCAGCCGTATCCGACTGTTCGCAACCCCATGGACTGCCGCCTTCCAGGCGCCTCCATCCATGAGAGTTTCCAGGCAAGAGTACTGGAGTGGGGTGCCCTTGCCGTCTCCATCTTATTTCTCTGACATTCTCTGAGTGTATATTCTGCGGTGTCTACCACGGTTACTTGTGTTTTTTTCTTAAGGGGCAAAGAATAGTATTCCCTCTCTTTTTAAGGCACTTTCTGGAAATCACACAAAACTTTCCTCTTATGCAACATTGGCCAGAGTTTAGTGGTATCATGGTCATAGTTTACCTTCAATTTGTATTGTAAATTATACAATTTGCTTTTCTGTATATCACTGATCAGTTGTATTACATGCAAAAAGACCATATATATGTGTGTGTGTATATATATATATATATAAATGCACACACATACACACAAAATAATGTATTATTGAAATTCTCACAGGATCCCAATTAATAGAGGTAATTCTGTAACCTTATTTTTCTTTTCTTTTCTTTTATATGACCCATCTCTTCGCCTAGTCTGTCCTATTTTTTCACTTATAAGAGTGGAAGAGTTGTTAACTTTGCAGTCAACTATGGGTCCAGTTATTTCACAAGTGAGAGGAGTTAAGTAAGATCCTGATAAGAAAATGGGATGTGCTCATAATTTGATGGAGGATAAAATTGTATGTAAAATATGTGCATTTGTCTGTGTCTGTGCTAAGTTGCTTTAGTCGTGTCCAGCTCTGTACGACCCTATGGACTGTAGCCTACCAGGCTCCTCTATCCATGGGATTCTCCAAGCAAGAATACTGGAGTGGGTTGCCATTTCCTTCTCCAGGGGATCTTCCCCACCCAGGAAAAATTAAACTTCCTCTCTTAGGTCTCCTGCATGGGCAGGCAGGTTCTTTCCCACTATCACCAGCTGGGAGCCCTAAATATGTGTGTAAGTATTGTTAAAAATCTTTAGCTCTTTTTAAGTTCTAAAGTAGCTCATTTTACTCCTTTCTCTTTGATACATTGCTAAATTTGCAATCCATTTTTAGATACATAGGACCATCTTTGATCTGCAGCTCTTGTTGTGTTCAGTATATTTTATTAAGAAAAATTTAAAACACCTTTGTCAAAATTCAGACAACTTTTTAAGCACTTCTCTCAGATACTCCAAATATAAAATTTGTAAGAAATTTTATTTCTTACAAATAAAAGGGGCTACATCCTTTAGCCCCTTTTTCTAAAAAGATTATTGAGTTATAAAAATCAGAATCTTGTTCCTATAGAATCACAATTTACTTTTGTATCACTATTACCACCTAACTGGATTTATTTGCTTACAAAAGTAGAAAGTTTTTTCTCTCTCAGAGTTCAATTTTTCTCTGTCTAGCATACATCTGAAATTATTTTCCAGTAAAATTCTCTTCATGTTTTACTTAACAGAACTTGTTGTGTGCAAGTTTATTTTTGCACTAGAGCTAATAATGACATATGGACCATCTAAATGATTAAGTCTGTGTGTACCATTTACTGTATTGAATATTTCATTTAATTCACAGCTTGTCCTTTTTATCTGCTACTTCTGCTGACAAATAATTCTTGTTAAATGGAATTGTTTTACATGGGCTCTCTGATATATGCAGAATTACCAGCAAATTGCTTTGTAACAAGTGCTTTAATTTTTAAAACTTATGATGATTTATCCTTGGCTGTAATATCTTCAGTTCAGCTCAGTTCAGTCACTCACTCATGTCTGACTCTTTACCACCTCATTAATTGCAGCATGCCAGGCCTCCCTGTCCATCACCAACTACTGGAGTTCACACAAACTCACGTCCATCGAGTTGGTAATACCATCCAGCCATCTCATCCTCTGTCGTCCCCTTCTCCTCCTGCCCCCAATCCCTCCCAGCATCTTATATCTGTATGAATTTCCAATGTTTATTGATCTAAATTAGAAAAGTGTTCTGGGCATATGACCATACAGATGTCAAAGGCATTCTCAAACCAATACAATACTATCATTGAACATCAAGTCTAATTTCTTAGAAATAATATTAAAATCTAAAAAGAATTTGATTAAATATGTCAATACACTCAAGTGTAAGTTGGAAGGAGGAAAACATAAGAACTAGCAAAACTGCTGTTACTGAAGGAACTGAGGTTCCTAAGGATTCAGGTACCAATAGGAGAGAATTTTGCTCTGAAGAAGCTCACAGGTAGATGAGACAGCAAATGTCTTAAACACATTAACATGCAATGCAAAGAGACATCTTGTACATTTATTGAAAAGTGATCTGGAGTTAACTTAGATTATCACTTCTCTAGTAAAATGCAGTTGTCTGGGATTGTTCACTTAATGACATCTGGCTCACTTAATGTGGCTTCAGTCCATCCAAAGAATCTAACTTAATCTGCATTTTGAGTTTTACTTCTTACCATACAGTTAAACCTTCTCCATGTACTCCAAATTGTTTTTACCCCCTTTAGTATTTATTTGGTTTTATTTTTTACAACCTGCCCCATTGTTCCTATCCCTATATGCTTTGATCCCAGAGCCCCATTTCTAGTCATAACAACTTATCCATAATTCCAAATAGAATACATTTGGCTTTCCCCAGAGAAGTCTTTCTTTGTTTTGTTTTCTCAGAGAACTTGGTTTTTTAATATAGATTACAACAGCTGTCAAATTTTATCTTTCTTCAGAATTTATTTGCATATGCTCTTTTTAAAAAAGCATGGCAATGTAAGTAACTGCAGGTAAACTCTGTGTGTGTGTGACATAGAGAGAAAGAAAGAGAGACCCAAGCAATAGAATGACAGTTGGCTTTTACAGGCATTTTTTAGTATGAGAAAACTTACTTTTTTTGTCTTTCCATGAGACTAAAAATATGAAGTCTTTTTGAATTTTAAAAATGCATTTTAACTTGTTAATTGTACATGCAATTAGATGTCATTCAAAATGGTGTTACCAGAGAATCAGTCCTCAGTTCATCATTTTGTACTTTATTACTTCCTAGCATAATGAAAAACTCATATTCTTATTTTTAAGCATATTTACTAGAAAATGGCTCAACAGTGTGCATACTTTCTCAAGAATATTTCAGTATTCTGAGTTAACATATAGGTGAGTGAGTGAAGTCACTTAGTCGTGTCCGACTCTTGGCGACCCCATGGACTTCTAGTCTATCAGGCTCCTCCATCCACAGGATTTTCCAGGCAATAGTACTGGAGTGGGTGGCCATTTCCTTCTCCAAACATATAGGTAAATACTTCAAATCAATGGTTTGATCACTGACATAGCACACCCTAAATGTCATATAAAGTAGAAATGCCATCAGGTAGATTTAGTTCATTTTTTATCAGGATAAAAAAAAAGCAAGTGATCATTATCACCATTAATGATGGCCTTCAGAAATGAGATGCCCACATAGTAGGCTTTGATTTCTACTTTTTTTCCTGCCATTCCAAAATCTTACTGGAAAGCCAAAAGAACTTTTAAAATGAGCAACATTTCACTTTTTGCAAGGTTTGTAGAAACTCTGATTTTCTTTGCGCAGTGTTCATTGAACCTCATTATGAAAGTGATTATTCCAGGATTTGCAATATATGATTATTATCTTTTTTTACTATTTGACCTTCCTTCTTTCTGAGCCTATATAAATAATGTACCATAAAAGTACCACAAGGGGATTTTACAATCAACTAATTACTATCACAGAAGAAAGTACATTATTTAATTTTAACATAATGTAAACTTTGGCAGGGATTAAAGAGGAATTAGCTAAAAGTAGGGATAAGTCTAAATAATACAGGAATTCCAGATACAATATTGTATAACTACCACCCATAGGGCAGAAATAGGTAACCAAAGGAAGAGACTTTGGCCCCCCAAGTGCCCCTGGATTGAGATGCAGATCCTTTTACAGAGAACATGGTTCTGGCCTATCAAATGGCAGAGAGGATACTGAGTGTCACAGAGTTTGCCGGAAGTTCACCCTCTGAATTGCAGGTGTCTCATCAGAGGCTCTCCACAAAAAAAAACCCGAGGGTACTGCTGCAGAGCTAGATAGCGCTCCATAATCCTTGTTCTGGAGAAGCTGTGCATGAGCTCTGGAGGATATGTATTGCCAGAGCCACACCAGGAAAGCTGCACTTACTGCCAGAGCCTTGGAGCAAACAAACCAGACCAGGATGTAGAAACCCTTTCTCACAATGTCTTTCTTCATCATCTGCTGAGAAAGCTTAAATTGTCCTTGTTAGATAAAAGACAAATATTTAAGGGCCCAAGAGACATTTTCACAACACAAGATAAGAGAGTGAATTTGGAGTTAAGAGGGAATAAATGTACAACCAGCCTAGGATTTTACTGAAAGAAGAATGCGATAAATTTGAGGTTATTACAAAGACCCAGACTTGAGGAATTATGTAATAGTTGAATATGAACTGAAATGTCTGCCTGTGTACTTGTTGCTGAATTCTAGCACTACCACAAAACATCAGCTGAGAAAGCTTAAATTGTCCTTGTTAGATAAAAGACAAATATTTAAGGGCCCAAGAGACATTTTCACAACACAAGATAAGAGAGTGAATTTGGAGTTAAGAGGGAATAAATGTACAACCAGCCTAGGATTTTACTGAAAGAAGAATGCGATAAATTTGAGGTTATTACAAAGACCCAGACTTGAGGAATTATGTAATAGTTGAATATGAACTGAAATGTCTGCCTGTGTACTTGTTGCTGAATTCTAGCACTACCACAAAAAGGAGAAAAAAAAAGTCATAATTTATCTCCCTAACTCTAAGTTTCTGCAGATGTTAATGGGAATAATTAAAGTAAATTTGCTATTTTAGTTGCATACTGTATCAGTACATACTGTTGAGACAGTGCTATATTTAAACTTAGCTATTTCTTATAAATGTGATTAGTTATTTTAAATGAATAAGTCATTTTCTTATGTAGGTGCTAATAAGAAAGCCATTTCACAGTCAAGGAGAGGCTCAGTAATATATATTTTTGACAAATCCTAATTGGCCAGATTATCTTCAATTCAGTTCAGTCACTCAGTCATGTCCGACTCTTTGCGACCCCATG
>SJXQ01005406.1:0-53436 GCA_006408695.1 Aepyceros melampus | reverse complement strand
GGCAAAGTAATGTCTCTGCTTTTGAATATGCTATCTAGGTTGGTCATAACTTTTCTTCCAAGGAGTAAGCGTCTTTTAATTTCATGGCTGCAGTCACCATCTGCAGTGATTTCGGAGCCCAAGAAAATAAAGTCTAACACTGTTTGCACTGTTTCCCCATCTATTTCCAATGAAGTGATGAGACCGGATGCCATGATCTTTGTTTTCTGAATGTTGAGCTTTAAGCCAACTAAATTATCTTAGTCAGCTAATAAACATGATTCTCAGAAAAGTTCTACATAATTTTCATCATTTCTCAATAAAGGGCAAAATACATTGAGAGACATACATCATATGAAGTATTATTGGGAATTTTCTCAAGAGTTACGTGTCTAAGTGTGTTCAAGGAGAAGAGGACTTCAACATAAACTTATCATCCAATTCATAAGCACTTATTGTTCTCCATTGGGTCAAAGGGGTGTGTGTGTATGTGTGAAGCTTTGTAAAGTATTTTAATTAAAGTAAATTTATAGTTAATTGGAATAGTATAAAATAAATACATTTTAAAAGCAGTTAAACACCCTTTTTTCTATTTACTGCAAAATGATAAAGACTGTGAAACATCTTCTGTTAGTTAATAGAGATTCTCAAATCTGCACTTGAATTATTTCACATCATTCAAATAAATATCAGAAAAAGTTGTTTTTTTTCGGTGCAGTTATATTAATTATAGTTTAGTTTTTAAGTTATAATTTTAAATGAACTAGCCATTATCAAATATGCCACTCTAATGGCAGAAAGTGAACAGGAACTAAACAGCCTCTTGATGATGGTGAAAAAGAAGAGTGGAAAAGATGGCTTAAAACTCAACATTCTAAAAACAAAGATCATGGCATCCAGTCCCATCACTTCATGGCAAATAGATGGGGAAAAAGTGGAAGCAGTGACAGATTTTATTTTCTTGGGCTGAAAAATCACTGTGCAAAGTGACCTCAGGCATGAAGTTAAAAGCCACTTGCTCCTTGGAAGGAAATCTATGACAGACTTATGCAGCATATTAAAAAGCAAAGATATCACTTTGCCAACAAAGGTCCATATAGTCCATATAGTCATAGCTGTGGTTTTTCCAGTAGTTATGTATGGACGAGAGAATTGGACCATGAAAGATGAGCTCTGAAGAATTGATACTTTGGAACTGTGGTGCTGGAAAAGATTCTTGAGAATCCCTTGGACAACCAGGAGATCAAACCGGTCAATCCTAAAGGAAATAATTCTGACTATTCATTGGAAGGAATGGTGCTAAAGCTCCAATACTTTGGCCATCACATGTGAAGAACTGACTCATTGGAAAAGACCATGATACTGGGAAAAACTGAGGGCTTTCCAGCCTTTCTCTTGCTGGGAAGACATGAGATTGAACAAAATCAAGGAAATAGTAAAGGACAGGGAAGTCTGGTGTGCTGCAGTCCATGGCGTCACAAAGAGTTGGACACAACTGAGTGACTGAACAACAAAAGTACTGAATCTGAGTTTCAATACTTTGGCTACCTGATTGGAAGAGCCAGCTCATTATAGAAGACCCTGATGCTGGGAAAGATTGAGGGCAGGAGGAGAAGGGGGTGACAGAGAATGAGATGGTTGGATAGCATCACTGACTCAATGGACATGAGTTTGAGAAACTCTGGGAGACAGTTTATTATGCTGTTTTGTGATAACAATCCAAGAAAAACAGTCTTTTATAGACCAAGATAGTATAACATTGAATGAAAATAAAAGGATCAAATAATGTAAAGTACAATTTTCATTAGTGGCAAATAAATTTTCTGTTAAATTTAACTGTTAGTAGAGAGGAAAGAAAATGTATATTTTCTGGACACTTGGTGAAACATACTCATGGGCACTCTGAACATCCTTATGCCTACAGTTTATTTCTGAAATAATATGATAAAAATGACTTAAGCCACTTTATTCTGTATTGCTATGTTGTTTTTCATTTTAAAAAGATAAAGATTAAAAGCATAAAACTCTGGTATCTCCCAGTTTATCATTGCTGTGGATAGGTGGAATGTGTCCTTAGTGCTGTGTAACTTTTAAAAATATTACTTCCCTAGATAACATCTAATGTTTTGGTTTTAATTCTCTATTTTAAATTGAACTTCTCTTGTTCTAATTCTTTCTGTCTCTCTTTTTTTAAAGCTTCTCCATGGGTTGATAACAGTAGAACTCCAAACAAGATTGACCTTTATGATGTACGCAGGAGACCGTGGTAAGAATGATTGGGTAATAATGAAAAGATAAAAATAAACATGGAGTCCATCTTCCACCAAAAACAAGAAGGCTCACTTTGTGCTCAACATTGCTTGAATAGCCTACTACAAGGAGAATACTTCAGCCCTGTGGAATTATCTTCAATTGCACATCAGCTAGATGAGGAAGAGAGGATGAGAATGGCAAAAGGAGGAGTGACTAGAGAAGACTATCGCACATTTTTGCAGCAGCCTTCTGGAAATATGGATGACAGTGGCTTTTTCTCTATTCAGGTTATAAGCAATGCCTTGAAAGTTTGGGGTTTAGAACTAATCCTGTTTAACAGTCCAGAGTACCAGAGGCTCAGGATTGATCCCATAAATGAAAGGTCATTTATATGCAACTATAAAGAACACTGGTTTACAGTTAGAAAATTAGGAAAACAGTGGTTCAACTTGAATTCTCTTTTGACGGGTCCAGAATTAATATCAGACACATACCTTGCACTTTTCTTGGCTGAGTTACAACAGGAAGGTTACTCTATATTTGTTGTTAAGGGTGATCTGCCAGATTGTGAAGCTGACCAACTTCTACAGATGATCAGGGTCCAACAGATGCATTGACCAAAACTTATTGGAGAAGAATTAGCACAGCTTAAAGAACAGAGAGTCCAGAAAACAGATCTAGAACGCGTCTTAGAAGTAAATGATGGGACAGGAATGTTAGATGAGGATGAGGAGGACTTTCAGAGGGCTCTGGCACTAAGTCGCCAAGACATTGACATGGAAGATGAAGAGGCCGATCTCCGCAGGGCCATTCAGCTCAGTATGCAAGGGACTTCCAGAAATAGATGTCAAGATATCCCACAGACATCGGGTTCACATCCTACTTCAGAAGAGCTAGAGAAGAGAAGAGAAGCCTACTTTGAAAAGCAGCAGCAGCAGCAGCAGCAGCAACAAGCTCCGCCAGGACAACTTACACATCTGTGTGAAAAGTCGAGCACACGTTCTGAAGTGCCTGACAGGGATCTAGGTGATTCTATGAGTGAAGAAGACATGCTTCAGGCAGCTGGACCATGTCTTTAGAAACAGTTAGAAGTAATCTCAAAACAGAAGGAAAAAAGTAATACCTTCCACAAATCATTTAGATATTCAGTCTTTCCAATATTGTCCTGTGTGATTACAGCATAGGGTCCATTTTGGTAATGTGTCAAAGAGAACAATTTTCAACAGAGGAAAAAAGACTTAGGTGGTTTGCAAACAAAACAATAATAAGGTGGAAAAATACATCAGTTGTAGGCCTTAAAAATGATCCTCCAAACACTAGCCAAAGAGGCATTCAGCAATTAAAGAAATTTAAAAGAAAAAAAAATAATGAAAAGATGAAAAAGACAAAATAGGTTTTATTTCTTTTTCTTTCTTTCTTTCTTTTCTTTTTTTTTTTTTTTTGGTGTAAAAGTTGGAGGGACTCGTTCTATTGTTAGTGGTAATATTGTCTGATTTTTATAGAGCTCTAGTGTTTTTTTTCTTCTATATGTTTGCATTTTGTATACACATCTACTTTGAGAAATAAAGTTAAATGAAAATGATGAGTTCAGTGGGCACTGATAATGAATATTGTTGAACTGATTCATCAGATGCATTTGAAGTGGACTTCCTTTAAGTTTTTAGTTAATGTCATCTCTAAATCTCTTTTAGCTTTTAGGGATTTCTGTTGAAATACTCCCACTTCCTTGTAGTGGGGCTCTAACAAAGTGTCCAGATAGAGTAGAAGATAGTTTGCCTCTGGCAGTGAATTAATGAGAACTAGCCCCAAGGAAAGAGCTACCCCTAGTTATAGACATATTGCTTAGGTTTCATTTTTCCAAAAAGAAAGTTTAATTGTTCCTTCTAAAGAAACTCATCCTAATATATAAGTAGAATACCAAAAAAGTCATCATTACCCTCTTTGGGAAATAATTGTTAAACTTCTTTATTTAATTGATTTTTTTAATGTATGTAATGTGTGGCTATATATTTTTAATGGGTATGCATATTATTATACACTATATTGCTTTGTAACCTACTATTTCATATCAATACCTTTGAGTACCTTTCATAAGGAACACACTTAACATCATTTTAAAAGAATGACCAAATGGTAAATTATTTTAAATATCTTCTATTAATGGACATATAGATTATTTCGCACTTTTTGTTCAGTTCAATTCAGTTCAGTCGCTCAGTCATGTCCGACTCCTTGCGACCCCATGAATCGCAGCACGCCAGGCTTCCCTGTCCGACCAATTCCTGGAATTCACTCAGATTCACGGCCATCGAGTCAGTGATGCCATCCAGCCATCTCATCCTCTGTCGTCCCCTTCTCCTCCTGCCCCCAATCCCTCCCAGCATCAGGGTCTTTTCCAATGAGTCAACTCTTCGCATGAGGTGGCCAAAGGACTGGAGTTTCAGCTTTAGCATCATTCCTTCCAAAGAAATCCCAGGGCTGGTCTCCTTCAGAATGGACTGGTTGGATCTCCTTGCAGTTCAAGGGACTCTCAAGAGTCTTCTCCAACACCACAATTCAAAAGCATCAGTTCTTCGGTGCTCACATTTCTTCACAGTCCAACTCTCACATCCATACATGACCACAGGAAAAACCATAGCCTTGACTAGACGGACCTTTGTTGGCAAAGTAATGTCTCTGCTTTTGAATATGCTATCTAGGTTGGTCATAACTTTTCTTCCAANCAATTCAAAAGCATCAGTTCTTCGGTGCTCACATTTCTTCACAGTCCAACTCTCACATCCATACATGACCACAGGAAAAACCATAGCCTTGACTAGACGGACCTTTGTTGGCAAAGTAATGTCTCTGCTTTTGAATATGCTATCTAGGTTGGTCATAACTTTTCTTCCAAGGAGTAAGCGCCTTTTAATTTCATGGCTACAGTCACCATCTGCAGTGATTTTGGAGCCCCCAAAAATAAAAGTCTGACACTGTTTGCATTGTTTCCCCATCTATTTCCCATGAAGTGATGGGACCAGATGCCATGATCTTCATTTTTTGAATGTTGAGCTTTAAGCCAACTTTACACTCTCCTCTCTCACTTTCATAAAGAGGCTTTTTAGTTCCTCTTCACTTTCTGCCATAAGGGTCATCTGCATATCTGAGGTTATTGATATTTCTCCCGCCAATCTTGATTCCAGCTCAACTGGAATTCCATCACCTCCACTAGCTTTGTTCGTAGTGATGCTTTCTGAGGCCCACATGACTTCACATTCCTGAATGTCTGGCTCTAGGTAAGTGATCACACCATTGTGATTATCTTGGTCGAGAAGATCATTTTTGTACAGTTCTTCTGTGTCTTCTTGCCACCTCTTCTTAATATCTTCTGCTTCTGTTAGGTCCATACAATTTCTGTCCTTTATTGAGCCCATCTTTGCATGAAATGTTCCCTTGGTATCTCTAATTTTCTTGAAGATATCTCTAGTCTTTCCCATTCTGTTCTTTTCCTCTATTTCTTTGCATTCATCACTCAGGAAGGCTTTTTTATCTTTCCTTGCTATCCTTTGGAACTCTGCATTCAGATACTTATATCTTTCCTTTTCTCCTTTGCTTTTCACTTTTCTTCTTTTGACAGCTATTTGTAAGGCCTCCTCAGACAGTCATTTTGCTTTTTTACATTTCTTTTCAATGGGGATGGTCTTGATCCCTGTCTCCTGTACAGTGTCACAAACCTCCATCGATAGTTCATCAGGCACTCTATCTATCAGATCTAGGCCCTTAAATCTATTTCTCACTTCCACTGTATAATCATAAGGGTTTGATTTAGGTCATACCTGAATGGTGTAGTGGTTTTCCCTAATTTTCTTCAATTAAATATGAATTTGGCAATAGGGAGCTCATAATCTGAGCCACAGTCAGCTCCCAGTCTTGTTTTTTCTGACTGTATAGAGCTTTTCCATCTTTGACTGCAAGGAATATAATCAATCTGATTTTGATGTGACCATCTGGTGATGTCCATGTGTAGAGTCTTCTCTTGTGTTCTTGGAAGAGGGTGTTTCTATGACCAGTGCATTTTCTTGGCAAAACTCTCTTAGTCTTTGCTCTGCTTCATTCCGCATTCCAAGGCCAAATTTGCCTGTTACTCCAGGTATTTTTTGTCTTCCTACTTTTGCATTCCAGTCCCCTATAATGAAAAGGACATCTTTTGGGGGTGTTAGTTCTAAAAGGTCTTGTAGGTCTTCATAAAACTGTTCAACTTGAGCTTTTTCAGCATTACTGGTTGGGGCATAGACTTGGATCACTGTGATATTGAATGGTTTGCCTTGGAAACGAACAGAGAACATTCTGTTTTTTGAGATTGCATCCAAGTACTGCATTTTGGACTCTTTTGTTGACCATGATGGCTACTCCATTTCTTCTGAGGGATTCCTGCCTGCAGTAGTAGATATAATGGTCATCTGAGTAAAATTCACCCATTCCAGTCCATTTTAGTTGGCTGATTCCTAGAATGTTGATGTTCAGTCTTGCCATCTCCTGTTTGACCACTTCCAATTTGCCTTGATTCATGGACCTGATATTCCAGGTTCCTATGCAATATTGCTGTTTACAGGATTGGACCTTGCTTCTGTCACCAGTCACGTCCACAACTGGGTATTGTTTTTGCTTTGGCTCCATCCCTTCATTCTTCTGGAGTTATTTCTCCACTGATCTCCAATAGCATATTGGGCACCTACTGACCTGAGGAATTCCTCTTTCAGTATCCTATCATTTTGCCTTTTCATACTGTTCATGGGGTTCTCAAAGCAAGAATGCTGAAGTGGTTTGCCATTCCTTTCTTCGTGGACCACATTGTGTCAGACCTCTCCACCATGCCTGCCCGTCTTGGGTGGCCCTACAGGGCATAACTTAGTTTCATTGAGTTAGACAAGGCTGTGGTCCTAGTGTTATCAGATTGGCTAGTTTTCTGTGATTATGGTTTCAGTGTGTCTGCCCTCTGATGCCCTCTTGCAACACGTACCATCTTACTTGGGTTTCTCTTACCTTGGATATGGTGTTAGGATTCAGACAAATTCTAAGACACATAATGGTCAATTCAAAGAAATATATTTAAAGCTTTTTAAATGCTCTGTTAAATGTCCTAGTAGTAGTTTACATTAATACCAACCATGTATAATATTACCAGATGCTATTAATCCACATATTATTCTTATTAATATTTCTCTAAGTTAGTGGCTATGGAGCCATAGGTTGTGAATGGAGGCCAACCCTCTGCCATCATGTGATTTAGGTTCAGGAACCAGTTGTTTTGGCAAAAAATTAGAAATTAGGTCCTAACCAGAAGAGACAAATGAAATTCTGTCCTCTCATTTTCCCATGGAGATGCATGCCAGGGCCATTTGTCAACATGCTAGACATGAACTAGATTTGCCTTTCATTGAAATAACCCAGCAACCCTGCCATTTTACCTACTGACAGAGAAGCAAACTTGAATGCAACTAAAAATTCTTTTCCATGACCATATAATCCTAAATAGTTACTGACTGTGCTGAATGTTGTCTGAAAGCTAATTCGCAAGTTATCTGGCAAGGTTCTGAGAAGTTAGATTTAGAGTGGTAGACAAGAAATAGAACATTGAGTTCAGACTCAGGTCTTTTTGTTAGGGAAGGCAGGCCCCTAGTTCCCATCAGTCTACAGCCAGGCACCCTGAGCTTTGGGGATTATTTACCCTTAGTTAACTTTATGTCTACAGTGACTAAGCTATTCTCCTAGAGTTTCTTTTCATACACATAGATTCTGAATCTATAGGACTGGGGCTTAGTGTGACAATCAACATTTTGAACTGACTCTCCAGGTGATTTTTGATACTGTAAAGTTTGAAAACTACTTGAAACTCTTAGAAATAACATTATGTATTGCTTTGTTTCTAATTACTTTATTGTCTCTTTGTATTTCCCTTAATTTGATACTGCGTTTTCACTTTTCTAGACTACCTATTTATTTTTGTGGGAATTGTGTGTGTGTATTTAAATTAATGACATAATCTTATTATTTATTTTTATTATTATTCTTTAGAGTGAGTTTTTAAAACTGTGGTCAGCAAAATGGAATTTAGGATAATTTTTTCCACTCTTCCAGAAGTTATTACTCTTCCAGAAGTTAATTTCTTTTACTCCTAATATTAAAGCACGTCTCTTTTTTCATTTGTTTTAAATACCTTTAAAACATACTTTAAATATTATGCCTCTGATATCTCTATTATGTTAAATATTGTGTTTTTAAGTTAATGTTGCAGAATCATGAATTAAATAGTATTATCTACCCAGATAGGAAGGACATAGGGCCATGCTTGGAAAATGTCTCAGAGATCAGTAAATAGCAATTCAACAAATATCAGTGTTTGAGATTTTACAAGAGAAAAAAAAAAATACTCATAATGAATGTATTTGTTTCAGGTACATCCAAGGAGCTGCATCTCCTAAAGATATGCTTATTCTGGTTGATGTGTAAGTAGTTAAACATTATATTATTTTTTATATACTGAGAATATAGGAAGGGTTTTTGGTAGCAGTAATAGTGTAAGACTAGAAATAGGTGGAGAAGAAAAAAAACAAGAATAATTATTATGACTTTGTCTGTAGCCAGACAAAGAAATCAAATTAAGACAGTAACAAAACAAAAATTTTCTTGTTGAAAATGAAAGGAATCTTTGTCAGAATTAAAAATTATGACTTTTTTCTGAAGTCTAAGCTTTTTGAAAAATTATTAATTTGCTTCCAGTTTTTTGCTTGTTAAACAGTATTAAAGTACATGGTTCCTAAAACCAATCAGTTTCTGCTACTGAAAATATAGAATTGTTTAGATGGCACTTAGTCACTGATGATCGAATATCTTTTAGGGATTGGTCACAAAATAGATTACTACTAGATATATTACATGTCCATACTGAAACTTTCTAAAGGGAAATGCTGAAATACAAGAAAAAAATTCATTAATTTTTATATTGGTTATTTATTTGTCACATTGTTTCAAGTTAGGTATATGTGTATAACTAACTTTCCAATAAGATTGAAATTGAAATTTGAAACTGTAGAACATAGAGAAGACTATATCCTGCCATGAAGATTCAGTTTTTAAGAGCAATACTACAGAATTAAAAACATGAGGTATAAAAGGTTTCATTTTTTTCCCTGAGATAAAAAGATTATATCCTCATCTGTTCTTACTTCCCTGGTGGTGCAAAAAGAATTTGCCTGCAGTGCAGGAGACTTGAGTTCAATCCCTACATCAGGAAGACCCCCTGGAGAAGGGAATGGCAACCCACTCTAATATTCTTGCCTGGAGAATTCCATGGACAGAGTATCCTGGCGGGTACAGTCCACGGAGTTACAGAGATTCGGACATGACTGAACAGCTGACACTTTGACTTTCATCTGTTCTTTGCCACTGGAAGTAACAAAATTCCATGTTTTATAGGAAACTAAATTCATTTCACAGGGTATTGTCAGCATTTGAAAATTTCTCCATTATAACCTGAAGTAAACAAGTTTAAAATCTTATAATCTTGCTTGAGAAAGAGAAGATAAATGAAGTCAACAAATATAACTTAAATATTAAATTTCATTTCATTTGTTAAAATGAGTTTAAACTTCATCTTTTTAAATTAAATTATTGTAGATTTTGTACATTTGCTAATCCTTGATAGTCTTCTGGAAATATAAATCTAAATGGGAATGCAATATGTTGTAATCCTATTGGATATATGCTATTGTCCAGACATAATTTCTTTTTTCTTTTTAAGGTTTTTAAAATAACATTTATTTCTTAAAAGTTAACATGTGCATAATAGGAAACCAAAAAGCACAAGAAGCAAAAAACAAAGTCATTCATAATCACAAGCAGTTTACGTTTGACATGTCCTTCTAGGTCTCTTTTGTGTATTTTCACAACTAAGCATCCATTTTTATGTAATTAAGACCAAACAGTTATGTATTATGCTGTTTCACACATTATGAATATTTACCATTTCAAAGTCCCAAAGCTATGAGTATTTTGATAACCAAGAATACACTACACCAACTCAATCTGGAAGGAAAACAGACGTAATTTCTTATATTAAAATATTTAGAATGCATAAGGTCTACTAAGGTTAAAAATAAATGTGCATGAGGTTGTAATGGCATTTTAAAAAATTATTTCAACAGAACTAAACTGAGAGTATCTTATATACAATATGATGATATAGAGACAAAGATTATTAAAACACAGTTCCTCCTCTCAAAGGTGATTCAAATGTATTAGTGAAATGAAACCATATTCACAAATAACTTTAAACAATTATAGAAAGTGTGAGATATAAAGTATGACACAGCACTTAAGGAATACATAGGTGAGAGAGCACATTTCAATTTGAAGTGTCAGGAAAGACTTCATTAAGGAGATAAAATTAGAATTGAGTCCTTATAGCTAAGATTTAACAAGGCAGGCATGGAAGGGAGAGAAAAGAAGAGTGGAGTTTCAGGTGGGAGAATTGATAGAAGCAAAGTGACATTGTTGAGAACATCTAGAGGGACTATATAGAAGGTGGAGGTAGGAGAGAGAGAAGACAGTGAAACTTTCTGATGCAAGGCTTTTAAGATTCTTGGATGTTTTGTAGGTAACTATTTTGTAGGTAGGGCTTCCCTGGTGGCTCAGTGGTAAAGAATCTGCCTGTTCTCAGGAGACACAGGTTCACTTCCTGGGTCGGAAAGAATCCCTGGAGAAGGAAACAGCAACCCACTCCAGTATTCTTGCCTGGGAAATCCCATGTACAGAGATCCTGATGGGCTCTAGTCCATAGGGTTGGAGAGTTGCCAGATACAACTTAGTGACTAAACAGCAACATTTTATAGGTAACAGAAGTGGATGAAGATATGCTGCCAGAATTTTCTCTGTTAGCACGAGGCAGTCAATGGCACCCACTCCAGTACTGTTGCCTGAAAAACCCCATGGACGGAGGAGCCTGGTGGGCTGCAGTCCATGGGGTCGCTAAGAGTCGGACACGACTGAGAGACTTCACTTTCACTTTTCCCTTTCATGCACTGGAGAAGGCAATGGCACCCCACTTGGCTCTAGTCCATAGGGTTGGAGAGTTGCCAGATACAACTTAGTGACTAAACAGCAACATTTTATAGGTAACAGAAGTGGATGAAGATATGCTGCCAGAATTTTCATCTGTTAGCACGAGGCAGTCAATGGCACCCACTCCAGTACTGTTGCCTGAAAAACCCCATGGACGGAGGAGCCTGGTGGGCTGCAGTCCATGGGGTCGCTAAGAGTCGGACACGACTGAGAGACTTCACTTTCACTTTTCCCTTTCATGCACTGGAGAAGGCAATGGCACCCCACTCCAGTACTCTTCCCTGGAGAATCCCAGGGACAGGGGAGCCTTCTGGGCTGCTATCTATGGGGTCACACAGAGTTGGACACAACTGAAGCGACTTAGCTGAAGTCGCTTCAGTTGGACACAACTGAAGCTGCTGCAGATGCAGCAGCACCAGGCAAAGAAGGAACTAAGAGATGAATGGCTGTTCCTCTAGCCCTGGATCTTGAGGTGGTAAACACATAAGCTAGAATGGAAAGAGGATGGAGAGAATACTGTAAAGTACAATAAATAAGAGAGGTTGTCTGAATGGAAAGGAAAGTTGAGAGGGAGAATGAAATTGAATGACTGAGATAGAGTGTGGTTGATATCACGGGCATATGTAGGAAAGAAAAGTAAGTTTTGGGACTAATGTGTCATTTTGGACATTGAACCCATAGTCATTTAACAAACAGCTAGAAAAATAAAACTGGGGAAAAGTTAGGAGCTACAAAAGTAAATACAAAAGATACAAAAGTGAAAGTTAATTGCCCAGTGGCTAGGAAAGATTGAAGGCAAAAGGAGAAGGGGGCAGCAGAGGATGGGATGGTTAGATAGCATCGCCAATTCAATTGACATGAATTTGAGGAAACTCCAGGAAGATAGTGAAAGATAGGGAAGCCTGGCATGCTGTGTTCCATGGGATCACAAAGAGTTGGAAGTGACTTAGTAAATAAAAAACAGCAACAAATTGCCACACAAATAGGTGAGGTCATCCAGGATCATAAAATATATAAAGACAAGATAAATGATGACTACATCCCTGAGAATATCAACTTTAGGAATAAAACAAGGCGTTGTGTTTACAAATCTATTATCAAATTCTTATGCTGCTATATAATAATTGTTTAATCAAGTCAAATAGTGGCCTCTTAGGGCAATGACTGCATTATATTAACCTCTGTAGCCCTCACTTCTAACTTGGCTAATAGAGCTGATATTCAGTACATATTTCTTGAAAAAGTGAATATGCTTGAGTATCTGTAGTTTCTTAAAATTATCACTTGAAATGTAATTTTCATCCTTGTTATTAGAAATAAATACATTCTGATGCTTATAGCAAAGAAAGACCAAATTTCTTGTAATTTATTTCTACTTGCTATCAAAAATAGGACTTTTTCTAGTACTGATATTTTAAAGACAAAATTATGTTAATATTATATAGTGTCAGTGCATAAGTTGCATTTCCTTAGGGTGTCTGATGTTGACAAAATGCATAAGTGTTAACATGTGTGGATCCATTTTTTGTTTTAAAATAGGAGTGGGAGTGTTAGTGGATTGACACTTAAACTGATCCGAACATCTGTCTCTGAAATGTTGGAAACCCTCTCGGATGACGATTTTGTGAATGTGGCTTCAGTAAGTATATGATGATTGCATTTTTGTTGAGTTAAATCTAGAATTTTTATCTCTCTCTGATTTTAAGTGTCTGATTGTGTTTTGTCATAGATAGGCTGAGATATTTCTGGTCCTATTACAAGACTGTCTTACTAAGCTTTTTTCTCTTGTTACTCATTCTCCTATACTTTCACACCAAGGTCCTTTCTCAGTGTTTGTGCCCATGAGAGAAATGATTAAAGCAATCAATATGAAGGGAAAACATTATATATATATTCTCCTTGACTCAGAGGAGCTTAAAAAGCTGACCTGCACCCCTGTACTCATTTATGTCATTTTAACTCTCAATAGGTATTGACTTTGCAATATAATTGTATGACTTTTCTGTTCATAAAAATTCTCAGCTTTCACAGTGGACATATATTCATAATGTATATTTTTAAAGTTTATTTATTATTAATATTAACATGAGAAATAATAGATATTTGAATGTGCTTTCTTAAAAGTCTTATTTCCAGGAACCATTTTAGACCTTCCTCTCATAAGTAGAGAGCTTTGAATTCTGAAGCAAATAAAGCAGGACAGAATGAATGTTACTGTATCTCATTTTAATTCATAGTATTTTGGCAGAAAATTTCATGACTGTGCACTGGTTGATTAATTTCATGTTTGAAGTGGTTATATTCATAGAGGTGAAGGTAAAAGAAGAAGTAAGTGTGGTGAGGTCATTTTGTATTGAACATAAGAGAATGGCTCTGCCTCAGAAACCACGTGGGAGGAAGTCAAAGCAGGTGGTTTACAGTCAGTTTACTCCCTTCACTGGAAGGGCACCCACTGGAAGAAAAACGTAGTCAGAGGAACTGAGTTAATCTCATCAACCAGAGCCTCAAGTAGCTAGATAAATTGTTTACTAAGGGGAAGACTTCCACTGTATAATCATAAGGGGTTTGATTTAGGTCATACCTGAATGGTCTAGCAATTTTCCCTACTTTCTTCAATTTGAGTCTGATTTTGTTAATTTCTCTTCTTTTCACAGCTATTTGTAAGGCCTCCCCAGACAGCCATTTTGCTTTTTTGCATTTCTTTGCCATGGGGATGGTCTTGATCCCTGTCTCCTGTACAATGTCACGAACCTCATTCCATAGTTCATCAGGCACTCTATCTATCAGATCTAGGCCCTTAAATCTATTTCTCACTTCCACTGTATAATCATAAGGGATTTGATTTAGGTCATACCTGAATGGTCTACTGGTTTTTCCTACTTTCTTCAGTTTAAGTCTGAATTTGGTAATAAGCAGTTCATGATGTGAGCCACAGTGAGCTCCTGGTCTTTTTTTTGTTGATGGTATAGAGCTTGCCATCTTTGGCTGCAAAAAATATAATCAATCTGATTTTGATGTTGACCATCTGGTGATGTCCATGTGTAGAGTCTTCTCTCGTGTTGTGGAAGAGGGTATTTCCTATGACCAGTGCATTTTCTTGGCAAAACTTATGAGTCTTTGCCCTGCTTCATTCTGCATTCCAAGGCCAAATTTGCCTGTTACTCCAGGTGTGTCTTGACTTCTTACTTTTGCATTCCAGTCCCCTATAATGAAAAGGACATCTTTTTGGGGTATTAGTTCCAAAATGTCTTGTAGGTCTTCATAGAACCATTCAACTTCAGCTTCTTCAGCATTACTGGGTGGGACATAGACTTGGATTTCTGTGGTATTGAATGGTTTGCCTTGGAAATGAACAGAGATCATTCTGTCGTTTTTGAGATTGCATCCAAGTACTGCATTTCGGACTCTTTTGTTGACCATGATGGCTACTCCATTTCTTCTGAGGGATTCCTGCCTGCAGTAGTAGATATAATGGTCATCTGAGTTAAATTCACCCATTCCAGTCCATTTTAGTTCGCTGATTCCTACAGTGTCGATGTTCACTCTTGCCATCTCTTGTTTGACCACTTCCAATTTGCCTTGATTCATGGATCTGACATTCCAGGTTCCTATGCAATATTGCTCTTTACAGCACCAGACCTTGCTTCTATCACCAGTCACATCCACAACTGGGTTTTGTTTTTGCTTTGGCTCCATCCCTTCATTCTGTCTGGAGTTATTTCTCCACTGATCTCCAGTAGCATATTGGGCACCTACTGACCTGGGAAGTTCCTCTTTCAGTATCCTATCATTTTGCCTTTTCATACTGTTCATGGAGTTCTCAAGGCAAGAATACGGAAGTGGTTTGCCATTCCCTTCTCCAATGGACCACATTCTGTCAGACCTCTCCACCATGACCCGCCTGTCTTGGGTTGCCCCATGGGCATGGCTTAGTTTTACTGAGTTAGACAAGGCTGTGGTCCTAGTGTGGTTAGATTGACTAGTTTTCTGTGAGTATGGTTTCACTGGAGAAGGAAATGGCATCCCACTCCAGTACGTGTCTGCCCTCTGATACCCTCTTGCAACACCTACCATCTTACTGGGGTTCTCTTACCTTGGGCGTGGGGTATCTCTTCATGGCTGCTCCAGCAAAGCACAGCCACTGCTCCTTACCTTGGATGAAGGGTATCTCCTCACTGCTACCTTTCCTGACCTTCAACATGGGATAGCTCCTCTAGGCCCTCCTGCACCTGTGTAGACAGTGCTCCTTGGACGTGGGGTTGCCCTCCCAGCCGCTGCCCCTGGCCTTGGGCACAGGGTGGCTCCTCCTGGCTGCCGCCTCTGTCCTTGGGTGCAGGGTAGCTCCTCTTGGCCACCACCCCTTAGCTCGGACACAAATGTTTTAATTATAGAAAGAGCAGTGACCCAGATACTCTTACTTGCCTTGTGACGTTTGTAGGTAGTGGGGCTTCCATGTGGCTGAGATGGTAAACAATCTGCCTATAATGCAGGAGACCTGAGTTCTCTCTCCAGCTCAAGAAGATCCCCTGGAGAAGGGAACGGCAACCCACTCCAGTATTCTTGCCTGGAGAATTCCATGGACAGAAGAGCTAGGTGGGCTACAGTCCACAGGGTCACAAAGAGTGGATAAGACACTGATGGTATATTAGTGAGACTATATTTTAATCATGTAAACACTTTGCTTTGATTCACAAGACTGGGTCATATGAACTATTGGTACAACCAGCGGTAAGGCACTTAACCCTTATGCTACCTAAGTATATGCACTGGTGCCTTAACTTGTGAAGAATATAAGGTACTAGTATTATTGAGAATGCCTACTTTCTTGCCATACTGCTAGATTCTTTTAATTGCCCAATTTTAGATCTGTCTGGACTGAGCTTGGAGAATTGGAGACTTGGTCTCTTCAGTACAAAAGTAGCACAATTTCTAGAAGGGAGCAATCAATTCTGCAGAAGAATGACCCTGGTTCTAGTTCTGACTCTGCTCCCGGTAAGTGGTTGCCTTTGTACAAGTCAGTGCCCCCTTAGGACCTCAGTTTTCTCTTCTCTCAATGAAGGAATTTACCTGGGTTTGTTCTAAGGGCTTATTCTCAGTGCAAGGTCTCTTCTTCTCATCACCACTGTTTCTCACAGCTCACACATGGCTCCCTCTCCACACACACTTTATAATCCTATTTGAGAATCTACTTCTCCTATTGTTCTATCGGCATCTGGTCTATCACAAGCTGGGGAGGAGAGAATGGAAAAGAGGAAGAAGAAGCCCCAGGCACAAAAGGTGATGTCATCTCTACCCCATGCTGAGCTAGGGCCTGCTTTCCAGTTGCATAGACTCCCTGTGGCTTCTCACAAGTGTTCTTGTGAGTGGGGAGGTGAAGGTCTCCAAGTTGATCTTGCAATCCTGCTAATAGTCTTTACAACGTTCATTCCTCAGATCAGGCTATGTCTCTGGGTTCCATTCATAAATAAAACTCAAGGTAACCCTCTACAGTCTCAGCTTTAGGGGAAATTTGTTCCAGGAAGGAAAGTGCTATTAACTACAGAGTGCTAGGGTAAGCAGAGTGCTTTGCAAATAATGCCTAATAAACAGACAAGGCCAGGTGTGAAGCGTGATTTATATCCTCCCATGGTACAGAGCCTTTTAATGGCTTGGCTGCTGATGGTCATCTTGGAACTGTGCCATTCTCCTCTAGGACATTGTTACAGTCTAACACTCCAGGTGGGGAGCAGCAACTCTTTGCTTTTTTTATCCACCTTTAGAAAGAAAACTCTAGACCAAAATTAATAAAAGCACAAGAGCAAGGGGGGAAGAGATATGTGATCAATGGTGAAAGAAAACTTTTCATGATTAAAAGTCATCTGGCCTGAGACCTCCACTGGACTGACAAAATCTCCTTCTTTTAGCTGCAATGAAAAATAAAGCTCCTCCCCACTTCTAACAGACGTTTTTGGTAGGGTTTCTGCTGGTCCATTCTGTTTGAGACTGGAAAAGACTGGCCTTATGGTTAAGTCATAGTAAAAGGCATTATTTCATCCTCTGCCTCTCCTTCCTGTCTTACACACAGGAAAAACCCTAGAAGGGGAGAAAATGAGCATGTGTAGGAAAAAATCAAGAAAGACATGGTAGGAAAAGGGGTTGGGAAAGAGTAAAAATAAAGAGAAAAAAAATTGAAATGTGGCATGGTTGAATGACTGATAGTTGCGCAGTCAGAATGAAGTGAAGTGAAGTCGATCAGTCGTGTCTGACCATTTGCAACCCCATGGACTGTAGCCTACCAGATTCCTCCATCCATAGGATTTTCCAGGCAAGAATACTGGAGTGGGTTGCCATTTCCTTCTCCAAGAGATCTTAGTCAGACATGGGTTAGTCCTAATTCTAGTTTTGTGTGACCCTCAACATTTATTTCTTTTTATTTATCTTTTAATGAGAAATAAATCTATGGAAATATACAAATAAATGAGGTTTCATGAGTTGTCCCCATCCTTTTCTTAAATTAATTTTTATTGTTGTATAGTTGCTTTACAGTGTTATGTTAGTTTCTACTGTATAGCAAAGTGAATCAGCTCTATGTATACATATATCCCCTCTTTTTTGAATTTCCTTCCCATACAGGTTACCACAAAGCATTGAGTAGAGTTCCCTGAGCTGTAGAGTAGGTTCTCATCTCATTAGTTATCTATTTTATATATAGTACCAATAGTGTATATATGTCAGTCCCAATCTCCCAATTCGTTCTATCTCCCTCTTCCTCTCTTGGTATCCATGCGTTGGTTCTCTATGTCTGTGCCTCTATTTTTTTTTAATAATTAATTTATTTGGCTTCATTGAGTCTTGGTTGCAGCATACAGGCTCAGTGGCATGTGGGTTCTTGTTCCCTGACCAGGGATTGAGCCCATTTCCCCTGTATTCGAATGTAGGTACCATTGGAAAGTGATTCTTAACCACTGGACCACTAGGAAAGTCCCATGTGTCTCTATTTCTTTACTTATTTTTAAATCCCAGTTTTATTATCTATAAAATTGGTTTTGTAATAGGTGAATACTTATAATAGCTTGGATTGTGAAAGGTAAGCAGTCTTTCTAAAACATGGAATAATTGCCATAGCCAGAAATAGCCCCAGGAGACATGATGAGTAAGTGCAAGCTGATATCCTGGTTGTATTCTGGAATAGATGAAAAGGATATTACTGTTAAAAAAAATGTTGAAATAAGAATAGTCTATAGTCTAGTTAATGGCATTATGCCATTACTAATGTCTTAATTTTGATAGATTGTGTTGTGGACATGAAAAATATTGACATTAGAGGAAGCCGGGTGAAGGGTGTACAGGAACTCTTTGAAAAAGTGAAGTGAAAGTCACTTAGTTGTGTCCAACTCATTGTCTCTTTGTGACCCCATGGACTGTACAGTTGATGGAATTCACCAAGCCAAAATACAGGAGTGGGTAGCCGTTCCCTTCTCCAGGGGATCTTCCCAACCCTGGTCTCGCACATTGCAGGTGGATTCTTTACCAGCTGAGCCACCAAGGAAGCCCAACTATCTCTGAAACTCTTAGGTAAAATTATTTCAAAATTAAGAGTTAAAAAATAGAGTCCTGGGGCTTTTCTGGGGTCCAGTGGTTAAGGATCTCCCAACACAAGTTTGATCCCTGGTCTGGGAAGATTCCACATGCCACACAGAAACTAAGCCCAGGTACCACAACCACTGAAGCCTGCGTGTCCCAGAGACCATGCTCCTCAACAAGAAAGGCCACTGCAAGGACAAGCCCGTGTACCGCAGTTAGAAGCGGCTCCCACTGGCCTCAACTGGAGAAAGTCTGACCACAGTCAAAACAAAATAGTCCTTCTGCTAAATGTCCTGGCCTCCCTTTGCAACCTGTTCCAGTCCTATTTGTCTTGCAAGGTCCAGCTCCTGTGAGGTCCCTGGTCATGTCTCACCTAGCTTCTTCAGGAAATTCCCACCTTTTTCTTCAGTTTCCTTGTCATATATCACAAAGCCTGAAGATTTTAATTTGTATTGAATGCCTGATCCAGCACTCATTGGAGAGTCATTTGGATAAAAGACAGGTTATTAGAAATACAAATTTATTCAGTTCAGTTCAGTTCAATCTCTCAGTCATGTCTGACTCTTTGCGACCCCATGAATCACAGTACACCAGGCCTCCCTGTTCATCCCAACTCCCAGAGTTCACTCAAACTCACATCCATCGAGTTGGTGATGCCATCCAGCCATCTCATCCTCTGTTGTCCCCTTTTCCTCCTGCCCCCAATCCCTCCAGCATCAGGGTCTTTTCCAATGAGTCAACTCTTCGCATGAGGTGGCCAAAGTATTGGAGTTTCAGCTTTAGCATCATTCCTTCCAAAGAAATC
Source organism: Aepyceros melampus (assembly GCA_006408695.1). Classification (NCBI taxonomy): domain Eukaryota; kingdom Metazoa; phylum Chordata; class Mammalia; order Artiodactyla; family Bovidae; genus Aepyceros; species Aepyceros melampus. The sequence continues at coordinate 33,737 of SJXQ01005406.1, read as the reverse complement.
CCAGGGCTGATCTCCTTCAAAATGGACTGGTTGGATCTCCTTGCAGTCCAAGGGACTCTCAAGAGTCTTCTCCAACACCACAGTTCAAAAGCATCAATTCTTCAGTGCTCAGCTTTCTTTATAGTCCAACTCTCACACCCATACATGACCACTGGAAAAACCATAGCTTTGACCAGACAGACATTTGTTGGCAAAGTAATGTCTCTGCTTTTTAATATGCTATCTAGGTTGGTCACAACTTTCCTTCCAAGGAGTAAGCGTGTTTTAATTTCATGGCTGCAATCACCATCTGCAGTGATTTTAGAGCCCAGAAAAATAAAGTCAACCACTGTTTCCACTGTTTCCCCATCTATTTTCCATGAAGTGATGGGACTGGATGCCATGATCTTCATTTTCTGAATGTTGAGCTTTAAGCCAACTTTTTCACTCTCCTCTTTCACTTTCATCAAGAGGCTCTTTTTTTCTTCTGCACTTTCTGCCATAAGGGTGAGGTTATTGTTATTTCTCCCGGCAATCCAGCTTGTGCTTCTTTCAGCCCAAGCAGTAGCTTTATCCCACTGGAGACCTCTGAAAGTCAGTCATATATGAGCCTCAGAGATTTCCCATCCAGAAGATATGGGAGTCAGAGTGTATATACACTGCCTGTCATCATCCAATATCAGCTGTCTGCTATATGTATGTGTGTAGGGTTGGAGGTGCTGTCTGGGATCTCTTCCCTACCTGGGTGCTGCTGCTGAAAGTTCTCAGGGCAGTAGCTGGCTTGCTCATGTGGGAGGGGACACTAACAGGTATCAGTAGCTTCTTCTACAGGAGTCCAATCTGCTTGTCCAAACTTCAATTTTCCCACTTGTCAGCTGGGAGAGCTTTGACCAGTTCCACTATGCTCTTTCTGTAGGTTTACTGTGAAAATAAGAGCTTGATTGTGTAGCAGCATTTCACTCATTGTCTCTGCCCTGAAAGCTACTCAGCGATGATTCTCTTGGTGATCATTCTCTGGGTGATCCTTCTCTCCCTATCCAAGCTCTCTTCAGAACAAAGTCGGTGGGTAGAGATCCAGCACTACAGCCCCAAAGCTAGTATTGGGATGTGGAAACCAAGTACACCTATGACTTCATAATTCCAGGCTGATACAGGGAACGTTTACCTTCATTTAAAAGGAAGAAATAAGGGTAGAAGAGAGAAGAAAGTAGCAAACAGAAACCAATGTCATGGCAGTTGAATGGCTCCTTCATTGGATTTTTAAGGCTCATGTAAGGAATCAGGAAAGTCTGTTTCCATGAGTATCTTTCTCAGGGGATCTCCCAGGGATCATTCCCACATAAAGAAGGCCTCATTAGCCCCTAAACATATGTTTTACATATTCCAGCCTGTGAATTTGTGGCACCAAGACATTTTTAACGAAGTGCATTTATGGTGTTTGGCCAAACGCAACTCAGAAAAACAAATATATTTTCCATTTCTTGGGTCCTTAGGGAGAGATAACGTTATAAACCATTATCCAGAGGTTCTTTTTAAGACTTCTCTAACTTGACAGCCCTTTCAATTTTGTAATCTTTTCCTTAAAGGCTGGGCTTCAGTTGTTTATGCACTAGTGATTTCTGACCTCCTCCTTTTCATTTGAAATCCAGTGAGGCTAAACATGAGCCACGCATTTTAAACATGAACCTCATGCTGCTGAACTTCAAATAACTGCTACCAAACAATGCAGGTTTCTCAAATAACTGAAATTTGGTGAGCAGTTCTTTTGGGGAGCAAAGAAGAAACTGTCAAGACATCAATCTGAGAATTTTTTTTTTTTTAGCATCTTGCAGGGAATTGTTTGATGTTGCTTACACTCAGTTTCATCTTCAACCATCCTGTATTTATATTTGGATGACCCAAAGAAAAGCACCAGACTCACTACACATAAAAGAGGAGCAAGTTATGAGAGAAAAAGTAAAGAATTAATTGTACCTAATAATTAATTACAAAATATGAGCCATTTCTCCTTTGAGTGTTTTTTACACCAGCACCTTCCTTTCCATTCTTTTTCTCTTTCTTTCTTTCTTTTTACCATCTTCTCTTTCCACTTCTCATTGGTATATAATTGAGGCATTTTAGCATATAGTTAACCAACCAACCTAACTCTAACAAGCAAGATCATTGACTTGATTACTTCGATTCATCGTATCTTGCTCTTCCTCAGAAATCAATAGCTGTTCTCTTCTCAGAGGAAAAAGTGGCAACTCTTACAGCTCGGATACTGATCCCAGCCTTAATGTCCATTGTGGTGATTTAGTCACTAAAATCTGTCCGACTCTTGCAACCCCATGGACTGCAGCCTGCCAGGCTCCTCTGTCCATGCAGTTCTCCAGGCAAGAATACTGGAGTGGGTTGCCATTTCCTTCTCCAGGGCATCTTTCCCAACTCAGGGATTGAACTCGGGTCTCCTGCATTGTAGGCAGACTCTTTACCAATTGAGCTACGAGGGAAGACAATTAGTCAATGTCCATTACTTCCCAACATAAATCTCCACTGTTCTTTAGGCTAGTCTCTTTATAGTCTCCCAAACACACCTCATGATTTCCTATTTCCACACATTTGCATTTCTTCTTTGCTCTTATTCAAGTATCACCCACCTATCATAGGCTGACTGAAATCTTACTTCCTCCATAAAACTCGCAAGCATGAACGGCATGATGAGAGGGAAGGAGTGGGAGAGGGAGAATGAAGGGGATAGGAAGAGGCAAAGAGAGACACAGGGAGAAAGAGGCATAGGTTCTAGAGAAACATTAAAGTGGTTTTGAGGCTCATCGTTGCAACTGACAAGCTTTGTGTTGGAAGGGAAAGTCCTTAACATCTTTGTCTTCTTTATAAACAGTTATGTGTGCTGAACGAGTTTTTAAAGTTTCATTTATTTTTAATTTGTTTTTGGCTCTACTGGGTCTTCTTGCTGCACGTGGGCTTTGTCTAGTTGCAGTGAGCAAGGGCTACTCTTCGTTGCAATCTGCGGACTTCTCATTGTGGTGGCTTCTCTTGTTGCAGAGCACAGGCTCTGAGGCTTAAGGGCTTAGTTGTGGGTGCATGGGCTTAGTTGCCCTGAGGTATGTGGGATTTTCCTCAAACAGCAATTAAATCTGCATGCCCTCCACTGGCAGGCAAATTCTTAACCTCTGGACAACCAGGGAACTCCTGAGTTTTTGACTGTACTAAAGAAGAGGAGATGCAAGTTATCTAGAAAAAGGAACTGATTTATTTATTCAACAATTTTTCATTAAGAGCCTCATAACATTTAGTCAGTGGAGCACCATGGAGCTACAACTGAATTTGATGGAAAGATTGATCTTCACTGATACTCAGTAATTAAGTAATAATATATTCTTAGTCACCCTATGCTTAGATATTTACCAAGGAGAAATGAAAATATATGTCCATACAAAGATTATAGTAAAATATTCATTGCATATTGCATATTCATCTGTAATAGCCCCAATGTGAAACAGCCAAGTGTTCACTAAAAGGTGAATGATATATTTTCCTCATAAAATACTGCTTAACAATAAAAGAAATAAGCTGTTGATACAAACAACAGCATGGATGAATCTTAAAATATTTATTTTGAGTTAAAGAAACCAGGTCCCCTACTCCTAATTTTTTTTAAGTGCATATAATATGACTTTATTTATGAAGAATTCTACAAAATGCAAACCAATATACAGTGACAAAGGCAGATCAGTGGTTGGCAAAGGCAGAAGGTGGTGATCTGGAAGGGGAAACTACAGAGGGGCATGAAGAAACTATCTTGATTATGGAGATCGTTTCATGGATGTAGACATGTCAAAATTTATCAAATTGTGTACTTTAACTTTGTTCAAATTATTGTATGTCAATAAAGTTAAATTAAAATTAAAATAATAATAGCTGCCCTATATATTTGGTGCAAGTTGACTGTAGTATCACACAAAAAGGATATATGGTATTTTGTCAACAGATTCATAACCCCCAATTTACTAGGACTGTACATCTTTATAGGGATGGATGTTAGGTACTTGATGGGTTAAAAAGAACATGCTCTGGAAAAAGAAGGATCTTCACTCTCTTTTAAAATTTTTCAGTGAAAAGCCGTGCACCAGATATTGAGAATTCAGGAAGCCTCTGAAGGATTAGAATTTCCAAAAACAAATTTTTTATGTTTATTACAGAGCTCTGTAACATAATGACTTTTAAGTAACATTATTAAATGTTCCTTTCAGAGAAAGTTAATCACTGTTCTCACTTTTATTATTGTTTGAAGGTATATTTACAATTTTTAAAATGCATTGTACACCATAGCAGATTTTTCTGCTTTTCATTCCTTAACATATAGGCTCCAAATTCCGGAAGAGAAATGTCCCCATGAAGAATAAAGTATGGTGGGTAGCATCTATAGAAAGGACTTTGGCTAAAACTCTAAAGGAGAACTAAATTTTTTTTTTTCTTTTTACAATGTTTCATTAGTTTCTGCTATACAACGATGAAAATCAGCCATAATTATACATACATCCCCTCCCTCTGGAACCTCTCTCCCCTCCCTCCATCCCATCCATCCAGGTCATCACAGAGCACCAGACTGGGCTCCTCGTGATGCACAGCAAGAACTTTGAACAGTCAAAAATGTCACTAAGTGTTGTGAATTGCTCCAGTATGGAGTGAACTTCCTGTCCCTGGAACTCTTCGAGGTATGCTACATTTAGCAAGATACTACCGCAGGTGGGTGATGACGCAGAGGATTCACAGGGGAGACTGGAACAGAAGACCTTCTTCTGTGGAGTTGTCCCAAATCATCGCCTCAGCAAGAATGCAGTGAAGTTGCCATGGTGGAATTGCAGTAACAGGTTTCTGGACTATTGCAGATTTCCTGCAATTTCTCCTTAAAAAGAAAGAGGTCCCAAGAGAAGATTGTCCTCCTGCAGCCTGCCATTCACTTCTGAGATATTTTCTCCTCACCGTTTGTGACTGAGAATGGATCATTTTTAACCCAGGAGAGACAGTGTACAAATTGCTCCTCCTTAGCATTCAGGGAAATAAACATTTGGTGCCTTTTTCCCTTTGCAAAGGGAAAAATTCAGAGGATGTTGCAGAGCCAGGGCTTCCCGGTGGTGCTAGTATTAAAGAATCTGCCTGCCTAATGCAAGAGATGGGGTTCATTCCCTGGGTCTGGAGGTTCCCCTGGCAGAGGCCATGACAACCAACTCCAGTCATCTTGCCTCAAAAAATCCCATGGACTGAGGAACCTGGTGGGCTACAGTCCACAGGGTCGCAAAGAGTCAGACAAGACTGAAGAGACTTAGCACGTTTGCGTGGCAGAGCCAACTGAGGACACTCTGAATACAACATGTGCGTGTACGTCTTCGGCTTGTCTTGCTGCTGCTGCTGCTGCTGCTGCCGCTAAGTCGCTTCAGTCGTGTCCGACTCTGTGCGACCCCATAGTCGGCAGCCCACCAAGCTCCCCCGTCCCTGGGATTCTCTAGGCAAGAACACTGGAGTGGGTTGCCATTTCCTTCTCCAATGCATGAAAGTGAAAAGTGAAAGTCAAGTCGCTCAGTCGTATTCGACTCTTAGTGACCCCATGGACTGCAGCCTACCAGGCTCCTCCATCCATAGGATTTTCCAGGCAAGAGTACTGGAGTGGGGTGCCATTGCCTTCTCCGTCGGCTTGTCTTAGGCCAGAGTAAAAGGAAAAAATTCTGGGTGTGCCCTACCAACTACTAGCATTTTCTTTGTCTTCTTTTTAAATTCTATTATTTATTTATTTATCTTTGGCTGTGCTGAGTCTTCATTGCTGTGCACGCGCTTGCTCTAGTTGCAAGAGCGGGGGCTCTCTGGTTGCAGGCTCACAGGCTCTTGAGTGCACTGCCTCAGTAGTTGTGGCATTTGGGGTTAGTTGTTCCTTGGCATGTGGAATCTTCCTAGACCAGAGATTGAACCCATGTCCCCTGCATTAAAAGGCAGACTCCTTACCATTGGACCACCAGGGAAGTCTTATGAGCATTTTCTAAGTGCAAACTTCCCTGGATAAGAAAACTGAAATCACTGATAATCTGATACCTCTTCCCTTCCTCCCCCTCCACCATTCTCAGGCCACTTTCTGCCTCAAAGGAGAATCTTCTCATCTATAATAACAACGAAAGTTGGCGAGTTCAATTCTCTTTCCTCTTCTCAATCCCCTATTATATTTACCTACTCTATCTGCTTACCCACTTTGAATTTTACTTATCTGGATTCCCTGAAATATTCATAACCTAGAAGTATTGGTGTTTTGATTTTAAATGGAAAGAAAAAAAGAGGAAGTCTGAAAGGATGGGGTTGGGAAAGAAAAGATCCACAGAAGGATATGTAAACTAGTCTTATTTGCAAACAGCATTACATAGACCCCTATGCTCCTGCTGCTGCTGCTGGAGAAAGAATGAAAGGACAGAAAGAAAAGTACCCTCTAAATGAGACCACCTGCTTCTATCTAGTTCTGCCACAAACTGGCTCTGTGCCTTTGAGTCATTCCTTTCATCTGTTTGGATCTCTCTCTCTCTCTCTTTTTTTTCAGCCACACCATGTGGCATGTGGGATCTTAGTTCCCTGACCAGGAATCGAACCTGTGGCCCCTGCATTGGAGGTGCAGTCTTAACCAACAAACTGCCAAGGAAGTTCCCTGGGTCTCAGTTTCTTTATCTGTAAAATGTTACCTTGAACTAGATAGTTTGTTGAATAATGAAATATTAAAACATTTATGGAAAGAAAAGGGGAAACAAGTAGACAACAGGGAGTAAGCATTCAACTCTTCAGCAGGGGCGACACTCTGTTTAGATGGATGGTGGAGGAGTTAAATATCATTGGCATGAAGCTACAAAATTGGGAACATTTACCAATGTGTTTTTTTCCATGTATAAGGAAATGGCCAGGCACGGTGATGAAGGGGGAAGGGCTTGGCAAAGATCCAAAGTGGAGGGTTGTTAGGAAGCTGCAGCTGCTAGTGACACTGGTAAAGCAGGAGTATGTCTTTGTAGATAATATTAACAATCTCAGCTGCATAGCTATGCTTTAAATTATTTCTGAGCTATTTGTGCTGAAGTCATGATAAGTGCTCTATGAGGTAGAAGTTATCAGCCTCTCCCAGACTTTTTCTTGGGTGGGGAGGTAATGATTAGAGGTTTAAATATAAAAACCTCGCTATTTCTGTGGAGATGGTATTCCCATCTGTATCACTCTCTGCACATGTCAACCTCATAATGAAGTACACATACACACACACACATACATACTCATAATAATTCTGGATCAGCTCACTAGCCAAATTCAGCTCTTAAATGTCACTACTTTCCATTACCTCTCTCTGTTCAGTTCAGCCACTCAGTCGTGTCTAGCTCTTTGAGACCCCATGGACTGCAGCACGCCAGGCTTCCCTGTCCATCATCAGCTCAAACTCACGTCCATCGAGTCGATGCCATCCAATCGTCTCATCCTCTGTCATCCCCTTCCCCTCCCACCTTCAATCTTTTCCAGTATCAGGGTCTTTTCCAAAGAGTCAGTTCTTTGCATCAAGTTTGCCAAAGTATTACATCTCTACATTTGCTATTTGACTTGCCCTGCATTTGTTAAGGCTTCTCTCTCAACATAAAAAATCTGCCTATTTTGCTGCTTAGCCAATCAAAAGTGTTCTGTATGTAAAAGAATCATACCCTAAATCCCACAAAAGTCATCTACTCATCTTTGGTCATTTGTGAAAGGAATGCCAAGTCTATGAGTCTCTCCATATCTGAGAAATAATTAGCACGCCAGGCTTCCCTGTCCATCATCAGCTCAAACTCAGGTCCATCGAGTCGATGCCATCCAATCGTCTCATCCTCTGTCATCCCCTTCCCCTCCCACCTTCAATCTTTTCCAGTATCAGGGTCTTTTCCAAAGAGTCAGTTCTTTGCATCAAGTTTGCCAAAGTATTACATCTCTACATTTGCTATTTGACTTGCCCTGCATTTGTTAAGGCTTCTCTCTCAACATAAAAAATCTGCCTATTTTGCTGCTTAGCCAATCAAAAGTGTTCTGTATGTAAAAGAATCATACCCTAAATCCCACAGAAGTCATCTACTCATCTTTGGTCATTTGTGAAAGGAATGCCAAGTCTATGAGTCTCTCCATATCTGAGAAATAATATTGCCTTTAAATTATTTTTTTAATAAGCCTTTGAAATCAAATTGAGTAAGAGAATGATGTAAGACATAAGGGGAAAGGAGATGAGGAATAAAGGAAGCAAAGATCTGTGCTCACAAAGAGCTGATAAGATCACAGAAAGGCAAGGTTAAAAACAAAACGACAAAGAAAGCATAAAGACAAGAGACAAAGTTGCATTAACACAAAAGACAAAGCATAGCACTTAAGTGATGTATATGCCAAGAGGCATGCAGGTTGGAGTCTGACCTGGCTCCAGTTGGTCCTTCTGTGATTTCAGCTCCATCTCCAGCCATATCTTCACTCTTAACACCGTATACACCCACCACAATAAAGTCCCTCAGGTCCCTTCCCATTGCCCTCTCTCTAGGACACTCTCTCCTTCCTTTGTCACATGGATACTCTGGGCAGAACTCTCTTCACCTTCTTGAGTACCCAGAATATTCTCCTCATCTGCATTAACATCTCTCTGAGGAAGTCTCCACTGACTAATGCAGGCTCAGTCAATAGCTCTTTTTCTCCTAGTCTCCATAGCAACTTACTCATGGCTCTGCATACATGCTGATGTGTTCACAGTATATTATCATTTGCTTAAATGTTGCTGCTCCCCAAGCCTCTAGGCTCTCACTCTGTCCCTTTCCTGGGAATTCTCATTCACTGCAGTCACATCAATGGCCACTCATGAACTGATGCTGATCACAGACGTAACTCTGGCCAAGGCCTCACTCCTGACTCCCTGGCTGCTCTACAAGCTGCGTGCTTATAGAGCATTTCCACATGGGTGGGATCACCGACAGGCTTTCACTCTTGAACACGATCCTGTTTATGTATTTATTAGCAGTTTAGTTTCTGTCTCCCCAAGCCCCTGCTCTTACCGAGCAGATATATACTTAATGCTTAAATGAGTGTCTGGCCTACAGGAGGCACTCAGTACAGACTTTTAAAGTATTTACCTCAGTGAACTCATTATTGTCCTTGCGAAGAGTGTATTATCTCCTAGGTTCCCATTACTATTTATCCATTCACTCAAAGGATGAGAGTGTTACTCAGTCATGTTCAACTCTGTGACCCCATGGACTGTAGCCAAACTCCTCTGTCAGTGGAATTCTTCAGGCAAGAATATTGGAATGTGTAGTCATTCCCCTCTCCAGGGGATTTTCCTGTCCGAGGGATTAAACCTGGGTCTCCTGCACTGTAGGCAGATTTTTTACCATCTGAGCCACCAGCGAAGCTTATTCACTCACAACAAGTAAGCCTCAATTTTAATCATAGATGGCAATGGCAACCCACTCCAGTACTGTTGCCTGGAAAATCCCATGGATGGAGGAGCATGGTAGGCTCTATGGGGTTGCGAAGAGTCAGACATGACTGTGCAACTTCACTTTCACTTTTCCCTTTCATGCATTGGAGAAGGAAATAGCAACTCACTCCAGTGTTCTTGACTGGAGAATCCCAGGGACAGAGGAGCCGTCTATGGGGTGGGACAGAGGAGCTGTCCATGGGGTCGCACAGAGTTGGACACAACTGACGCAACTTAGCAGGAGCAGCAGAACGAATTTTAATCCTAACATCCACCCAGAGGATAAGTACTTCTTAACATTCTCTTACTTCTTTCCAGAATGACTGTCTCAGCACTGTAATGAAATATGGCACTTGTTTCTTAGCTCTCCTTACCAGCAATTTTTTTCCTTTTTTAATATTTATTTGTTTACTTTTCTTGGCTCATCTTAGTTGCAGTATATGTGATCTTTTTTTAGTTGCAGCATGTGAGATTTTCAGCTGTAGCATTTGAACTGTCAGTTGTGGTATGTGGAGTCTAGTTTCCTGACCAGGAATCGAACCTGGGCCTTCTATACTGGGAGCACAGAGTCTTAGCCACTAGACCACCAGGGAAGTCCCTCTTACCAGCAGATCACTGTCCAGATCACCCACCAATACACTTCTTCAGAGCTGTATTTTGAACACCAAATTCTAGGGTATGATTCTATTAGTCTAAACTTGTAAATGGTCCCCCTTTGCCTATGGGGGACTTCCCTGGTGGCTCGGTTGGTAATGCGGGAGACCTGGGTTCAATCCCAAGTAGGGAAGATCCTCTGGAGGAAGGAACAGCTACCCACTCCAGTATTCTGGCCTGGAGAATTCCAGGGGCTGTATAGTCCATGGGATCGCAAAGAGTCGGACACGACTGAGCAACTTTCACTCACTTGCTTATGGGTTAGGCCCTAAGATGCTGAGCTACTGATTTTGGAAATGTCAGTTCTAGTCACCTCTCTTGTTTTATTTCCTTGGAAAATATCTACTAACCTAAGCATCACCTCCTGCCTAAGCCTTTTTAAAATCCCAGTGTTCCAGGTAGAAAGGAACACTGTTTTCCTTTGTGTGCCCACTGGGCTTCAAGTATTGAGACAATGTCCTATACAATTTTTCATCCTTTTTTACTTCCAGTACAGTTTGGGCCACTAGGAAGGGTTTTAGAAAAGTATTCTAAGAAAATACTGACTGTTAATAGGAAGAGATAAATTGACAAGGAAAGGTTTTCTAAAGGAGACAAACACAAAGCTGGGAGGATACGAAAGGAAGCACATGGAGATATGATTTATTGTATTGGGCTGGCCAAAAAGTTCGTTTGGGTTTTTTCCATAACAGCTTATAGAAAAACCCAAACAAACTTCCTGGCCAACTCAATATTATATACAGAGGATAAACCCCAGTGGACTTGTCTACAATAGAGATGTCTTCTGAGAAACAATGGAATTGGGATACTGTTAAATCCCCTATCTGGCCACAGAACCACATCTTTTTGTTTTTCCATTGCAAAATCAGAATCCTAAATAATTGCAAAAAATAATTAAAATTTCCCCCAATTGTCTATTGTAAATTTCCCCGATTGTCCTAGGATCTCAACGAAGACTTGGCCTACAGAGTTTCTGTTGAGAGATCATATTTCACAATGGCAAATAAATTTTTCCAAGAAAATAGGTGGTAACTTTGTCTTTTGAAGCACAAAGAAGTTGCTAAAACTTATCTAGCTGCACACTCTTTCCTTATAGCTGTTGATTTTGGTTAGCTGCACAGAATGACTGTTTGTTTTGGCTAATTCTTAATTCATTTTCTCTGGGAAACTTTTCATTTTAGAACCTGTTTGGAACTACAACCCAATCTGTGGAATGTAGATTAAAGGCATGTAAGTCTAAGTAGAGATAGTGAAGTAGTTAATGAATATACCTACATATCAAACATTGTAACTAATTAGAAGACTCCAGTGCGTGGTGCTAGTGGTAAAGAACCTGCCTGCCAATGCAGGAGACATGAGACTTGGGTTCAGTCCCTGGGCCAGGAAGATCCCCTGGAGCAGGGCATGGCAACCCACTCCAGTATTCTTGCCTGGAGAATCCCATGGACAGAGGAGCCTGGCGAGGTAAGTCCATGGGGTCACAAAGAGTCAGACATGACTGAAGCAACTTAGCATGCATGCACATATGAAAAGTGCATTTTTAAATGCACATGATGCATTTAATATATTTTTTATTCATTTAAAAATGGAATGATTTTATAGCTGCTTTTGCTCAGTATATTCTGTGGCAATCAATGAGTCCTAAAACTATAAAACTATTGTGTTAACCTTGTGGGGCAGGATCTGTAATATCCTTCAGTGTTATAAGGTGATACAGACTAAAATATCAGCTACCATACAGTTAGAGACTAAGGTTTAGAGTTGCATGGCTTCTTAAATCTTGTTCATTTTTCTACCTTATTCACAAACATCTAACGAAATCCTAAACAATTACTTTCCTTTTTTTCCTCATTTTATCTGTCTTTGTGTCCCTTACTTTCTCCTCCTTTGGCACAAAATAGTTCAAGTCTGAGAATTCAGTACCACATTAAGTAGGTTATTCCATGCCTCACTCTGAACTCTTCCTTTTCTCCATCCAAAATCTATTCCTCCTGAGTGGTTTCCATATCAGTTGATAGTAACTCTCTCTCTCCTCAGTTACTGTCCCTGAAAACCTTGTAATGTTCTTGGCTCACAAATCCTCTTTGTTCTCTCTCCAACCACACTCAGAAATCTGCTTTCTTCTCACTATCTCCACAACTAACATGCTGCTGCTGCCGCTGCTAAGCCAAGCCGCTTCAGTCATGTTCAACTCTGTGCAACCCCATAGGCAGCAGCCCACCAGGCTCTGCTGTCCCTGGGATTTTTCAGGCAAGAACACTGGAATGGGCTGCCATTTCCTTCTCCAGTGCATGAAAGGGAAAAGTGAAAGGGAAGTCGCTCAGTTGTGTTCGACTCTTCGAGACCCCATGGACTGCAGCCTACCAGGCTCCTCCATCCATGGGATTTTCCAGGCAAGAGTATTGGAGTGGGGTGCCATTGCTTTCTGCAAACTAACATGCTAGTGTGAGCCAGAGACATAAGCTGACTCAACTGAAAATCCAAAATTTTAAAGATAAAGATTATATAAGGCAAATTATATGTGATAATTATATAGATAAGATTTTCATAGAGCAAAAATCAAGATTTTTCTACTTCTACAACATAGGTTGTGAGTTAACTTCACCATTTACTAAAGTCCCCCGATTAACAAAGCTTCATAGATTTAATTAATACTGAGGCTGAAATTGGGCTTCTCAGGCAATGTTAGTGGTAAAGAACCCTTCTGTCAATGCAGGAGACTTATGGACATGGGTTCAATCCTTGGAATGAGAAGATCCTCTGGAGGAGGGCATGGCAACCCAATCCAGTATTCTTGCCTGAAGAATCCCATGGACAAAGGAGCCTGGAATCTATAGTCCATAGGGTCACAGAGTCAGAGACCACTGAAGTGACCTAGCATTCATCCACAGGGCTGAAATTATAGTTATACTTGGAGACCCCATTAAATTTAAACATTGTCCTCTATATAATATTAAAAAGTAACTAAGTATAAAATCAATCCTAAAGGAAATTTATTTAGGAAATCAATTCTAGAGGAAATCAGTCCTGAATATTCATTGGAAGTATTGGAAGCTCCAATACTTTGGCCACCTGATCTGAAGAGTCGACTCATTGGAAAAGACCTTGATGCTGGGAAAGATTGAAGACAGGAGGAGAAGGGGATGCCAGAGGATAAGAGTGTTGGATGGCATCACTGAATCAATGGACATGACTCTAAGCAAGCTCTGGGAGTTGGTGATGGACAGGGAAGCCTGGTGTGCTGCAGTCCATGTGGTTGCAAAGAGTCAGACACGACTGAGCAACTGAACTGAACTGAAGTATAAGATAGAAGGAAAAAATAGTTATGCTTCATTTTAACTGTTCAGTTCAGTTCAGTTGCTCAGTCGTGTCTGACTCTTTGCAACCCCATGAATCACAGCACGCCAGGCCTCCCTGTCCATCACCAACTCCTGGAGTTTACTCAGACTCACGTCCATCGAGTCAGTGATGTCATCCAGCCATCTCATCCTCTGTTGTCCCCTTCTCCTCCTGCCCCCAATCCCTCCCAGCATCAGAGTCTTTTCCAATGAGTCAACTCTTTGCATGAGGTGGCCAAAGTACTGGAGCTTCAGCTTTAGCATCATTCCTTCCAAAGAAATCCCAGGGTTGATCTCCCTCAGAATGGACTGGTTGGATCTCCTTGCAGTCCAAGGGACTCTCAAGAGTCTTCTCCAACACCACAGTTCAAAAGCATCAATTCTTCGGCGCTCAGCCTTCTTCACAGTCCAACTCTCACATCCATACATGACCACTGGAAAAACCATAACCTTGACTAGACAGACCTTAGTCGACAAACTAATGTCTCTGCTTTTGAATATGCTATCTTGCCTTCCTAAATTTTCCTATGGTTGTGGCACTTGTTGCCTTAACATACTTGCAATGGACTGAATGTGCCTCCCCCCTAAAACTAATATGTTGAAACCTTCATTCCAATATAGTAGTATTTGGAGGTGGGGCCTTTGGGAAGTAATTACATCATGAGGGTGGAGTTCTCATGAAGAGAATTAGTGCCTTAAATGAAGAGGACAGAGAGCCAAGGAGCTGTCCTTCTGTCCTGTGAGAATAGTGAGCAGTCTGTAGTCCAGGAGATGGTTCTCATTAGACTCTGACCCTGCTGACACCCTGATCTTGGACTTTTTGCCCCCAGAATGATGTGAAATAAGTCACCTGTCTATGGTACTTTGTTTTAGTAGCCTGAATTGACCAAGACAATTTCCAGGACTGAGCATAGGCTCTCTAACATATTCAATAGTGAACTAGGGAAAGCCCTAGTGGTCTGTGGTTAGGATTCAGTGTTTTCCCTTCTGGGGACCAAGTTCAGTCCCTGGTTGGGGAACTAAGAGCCCATTAGCCTTGAGCCACAGTTAAAAAATTTAATAGTAATAATAATAAACTAAAGTAAAGTAAGTCTTTGGCTCTTAAGACTTGCTTAATTAGTTGGGATCTCATGGATCCCAATTTTAAAATCTGCTTAAAACAAATTTCATGTACATTTTAAGACCTTGTGCAAACAAGAAGAGAGTAGAGTATTGAGAGAAAAACTCCTTCAACCTAGAACTCTGAATCCTGTGAAATTATGCACCCAAAGTGAAGGAGAAGTACTTCTCAAGAAAAACAAAAGTTGGGGGACTTTCTTGCCAAAAACCTTGCCTTGTGGAAAATGTTAAAAGAAATTGTCTAAAAGAACAGGAATGTAATATAGGTCAGAAACTCAGATCTATATAACGAAAGGTAGAGCACTCGAGAAACATTAAGTGAAGGAGAAACAAAAACTTTTTCTTATCCTTGATCTATCAGACAACATCTTGTTCAGAATAATACAGCAGCAATATGTTCAATGATAATAGCTTATGTTAAGTAATAAATGATAGCAATGATCTGAGGAATGGAAGAAGACATTTGGTTTTGTTATTATAAAGTAGTTGGACTATCCTTAAAACTGCAATGTTATTTGAAAGTAGACTTGGATTAATTGTAATGTGTATTGCAAATTCTATGGCAATCACTAAAAATATATATAAAGTAAGGCTTAAAATTCTCCAAGCCAGGCTTCAGCAATACGTGAACCATGAACTTCCAAATGTTCAAGCTGGTTTTAGAAAAGGCAGAGGAACCAGAGATCAAATTGCCAACATCTGATGGATCATCAAAAAAGCAAGAGAGTTCCAGAAAAACATCTATTTCTGCTTTATTGACTATGCCAAAGCCTTTGAATGTGTGGATCACAAGAAACTGTAGAAAATTCTGAAAGAGATGGAAATACCAAACCACGTCACCTGCCTCTTGATAAATCTGTATGCAGGTCCGGAAGCAACAGTTAGAACTGGACATGGAACAACAGACTGGTTCCAGATAGGAAAAGGAGTATGTCAAGTCTGTATATTGTCACCCTGCTTATTTAACTTACATGCAGAGTACATCATGAGAAACACTGGGCTGGAAGAAACACAAGATGGAATCAAGATTGCCAGGGGAAATATCAATAACCTCAGATATGCAGATGACACCACCCTTATGGCAGAAAGTGAAGAGGAACTCAAAAGCCTCTTGATGAAAGTGAAAGAGGAAAGTGAAAAAGTTGGCTTAAAGCTCAACATTCAGAAAACGAAGATGGTGACATTCGGTCCCACCACTTCATGGCAAATAGATAGGGAAAAAATGGCTGACTTAATTTTTCTGGGCTCCAAAATCACTGCAGATGGTGACTGCAGACATGAAATTAAAAGACGCTTACTCCTTAGAAGGAAAGTTATGACCAACCTAGACAGCATATTCAAAAGCAGAGACATTACTTTGTCAACAAAGGTCTGTGGTCATGTATGGATGTGAGAATTGGACTGTGAAGAAGGCTGAGCATCAAAGAATGGATGCTTTTAACTGTGGTGTTGGAGAAGACTCTTGAGAGTCCCTTGGACTGCAAGGAGATCCAACCAGTTCAACCTAAAGGAGATCAGTCCTGGGTGTTTATTGGTAGTACTGACATTGAAGCTGAAACTCCAATACTTTGGTCACCTGATGCGAAGAGCTGACTCATTTGAAAAGACCCTGATGCTGGGAAAGATTGAGGGCAGGAGGAGAAGGGGACAACAGAGGATGAGATGGTTGGATGGCATCAACAAATCAGTGGACATGGATTTCAGTGGACTCCAGTGGTGCTGGACAGGGAGGCCTGGCGTGCTGTGGTTCATGGGGTCTTAGAGAGCTGGACACGACTGAGCAACTGAACTGATGATGATGATATATAAAAAGAAATATAATTGTATGCTGATGAAGGGAAGAAAATGGAATCTATAAAATGGTCAGCTAAAATCAATGAAAACAGAAAAGAATGGAAGACAAAAATAGTAATAAAGAAGGGTAAAAACCAGTAAGAAATATGTTAAATATTAATCAGTTCTATCGATTATTACTTAAAATGGTTTGAATACACCAATTAAAAGAGATTATCAGAGTGAATCAAGAAATAAGGCCAAACTACATATTGCCTGAAAGAAACCTATTTAAAATATAAAAATGTGTGCTGTGTGCTTAGTTGCTCAGTCGTGTCTGACTCTTACAACGGCATAGAATGTAGCCTGCCAAGCTCCTCTGTCCGTGGGATTCTCTAGGCAAGAATACTGGAGTGTGTTGCCCTTTCCTTCTCCAGGGGATCTTCCTGACTCAGGAATCAAACCTGGGTCTTCTTCATTGCAGACAGATTCTTTACTGACTGAGCTATGAAGGAAGCCCCCAATATAAAAATACACGAAGATTAAAAATAAAGGGACAGAGAAAAACATACAGTGTTAACTCTGATAAAAATTAAGTGGGAAATAACTATATTAATTTCAGACAGAACCAATTTCAGAGAAAATAAAATTGTCAGGGATAAAGTCATTAATAATAATAAAGGAATCATTCTCCAAGAGAACATAACAATCTTTAACGTATATGTGCCTATTGACACAGTGCCAAAAAGTGTTAGTCAAAAACTGATAGAATGGCAAGAACAAAATAGATCTATCCACTATAGTAGCTGGAGACTTCAGCATCTCCTCTGTCAGAAATGGACAGAACTAGCAAGTGTAAAATCAGAAATGATATAGTTGAGTTCAACAGCATCATCAGTCAAGGGAACAGGGTTGATACCTATAGACCACTTTATCCAATGATAACAAAAGATACATTTTTCTGAAGCTCATATGGAACATTCAGCAATATAGACCACATTCATGGCTGTAAAACATACCTTAAGAAATACAAATAATAGAAATTATATATTCTCAGACAATGATGGAATTGAACCAAATATTAATCACAGAAACTTACCTGGAAACCTCCAAATACTGCTATATTAGACAATATACTTCTAAAAAACATGGAGGACAAACCAGAAACTCTCAAGAGAAATTAAAATATATTTTGAAATAAATAAAAATTAAAGTATAACTTCATTCCTGTGCTAGGGGAGAATCTATCATAATCTGGCACTAAATTTTATGTAATAGAAATGAAGGGATCAATGGCTCTATGGAAGCAAAAAAGTGCAGCAAAAGGGTCTCTGTGCTGGGAGTCAGAGGATGAAGTCCTAATCTGGTTGGGGCATGGTAAGTCACACAACCAAGGGCAGATCCTGTTTTCACATCTGTATAATTAAAAGGCTCAGTAGCTCTTTGAGGCCTCACTTTCTGAAGTGTTATTACTTTATTTAGGATCTTAGCCCACCTGTAGTCTCCTCTGTTCATGGAATTCTCCAGGCAGGAATACTGAAGAGGGTAGCCATTCCCTGCTTTAGGGGTTCTTCTCAACTCAGGGGCTGAACCCTGATCTCTTGCATTGCAGGCACATTTCTTACCATCGAAGCCACCAGATAAGCCTCAAGAAAGGTGCAACACAAATTTTCAAGAATTTTAATTGACTCTGAAGGAAAAAAAATAAGTTTATTAGATTTGTATGGTTGTAGTAAATGACTATAAACTTGGTAGCTTCAAACAATAAAAATTTATTCTCTCTGAAGATCATAAATCTCAAATCAGTTCCTCCAGACTATAGCCAAGATGATAGAAAGCTAGTCCTTGGTGGGAGCTATAGAGGAGAATCCATTTTATTGCTTTCTCCTGCTCCTCAAAGCTCCCTGCATTCCTTGTGCATTCCTCATGCATCACTCCAACGTCTTGCCTCCATCCTTGTATCTCCTACATGTGCAGTCAAATCTCCCTCTGCTGCGCTCTCGTATAAAGATGCTTGTGATTACATTTAGGGCCCACCAGAATAATCCAGGATAATCTCTCCATCTCAAGATCCTCAATTTAATCACTTCTGTAAATTCTCTTTTGCCTTTTAAGGTAACATTCATAGGTTCCCAGGATTAAGATTTAGATATCTTTGGGGGTTATTTCCCAGTCTACTACAAGAACCATTCCAAGAATCCAATAAATGAAGTCATATTGGAGTCAGTGGAGAGGGGATAGAGGTCTGTTGGCATGAACAGACTTTATTTAAAAGTCAGTAGAATTTAACCTGTCACAGTAGGATAAAATTAACATCTGATAAAATCTAGTGCTAACTATGAATAGAGGGATATAGAAAATAGACTTTCTCTTATATTATTTTTGGTAAATAGTTACAGCCTTTTTTAGGAAGGGTAATTTGACAATGTCTACCTAAAATGTATAATAATGTTTGATACACTCATTCCACTGTTTTAATTTTATCTACCCGTATATCAGTAAAAAGTACAACTGCTTTTAAATTCAAAGATGTTGACTGTAACTTCGTTTGTAGTAGCAAAACTTAGAGAATTCAATTTACCATTGCTAGAGAGGTGGCCTAATAAATTTTAGTATGACTATACAAAGAAGCATTCTTTGGCTACTAAATAATGAAAAGAGTTACAAGGTATATTATTACATAATGAAGTTAAGGTGCAGAAAATATAAATATACAGAAAAAGTATATTATTATCTATTTTGTGTAAAAATATAGGTTATTTATATATTGGAATGGGCATAATTTTATTTCTGGAAATATGTATGAGAAACTATCAATAGTAATTTCCCTTGAGAGGAGGGGCTCTAGGGAAGAAAGAATGTGTTNTTGAATTGTGGTGTTGGAGACTCTTGAGAGTCCCTTGGACTGCAAGGAGATCCAACCAGTCCATTCTAAAGGAGATCAACCCTGGGATTTCTTTGGAAGGAATGATGCTAAAACTGAAGCTCCAGTACTTTGGCCACCTCATGCGAAGAGTTGACTCATTGAAAAAGACTCTGATGCTGTGAGGGATTGGGGGCAGGAGGAGCAGGGGACGACCGAGGATGAGATGGCTGGATGGCATCAGTGACTCGATGGATGCGAGTCTGGGTGAACTCCAGGAGTTGGTGATGGACAAGAGCCCTGGTGTGCTGTGATTCATAGGGTCGCAAAGAGTCAGACACTACTGAGCGACTGAACTGAACTGTACTGATGGGGAAGGCAAATTACTTCGAAATTGCTTTTAGCCGAATATCCCTAGCTAAGGGTAACATAGGGCTTCCCTTGTGACTAAGCTGGTAAAGAATTTGCCAGCAACGTGGGAGACCTGAGTTCAATCCCTAGGTTGGGAAGATCCCCTTGAGAAGAGAAAGGCTACCTATCCAGTATTCTGGCCTGGGCGTTACATGGACTGTATGGTCCATGGGATTGCAAAGAGTCAGACGCAACTGAAAGAGTTTCACACACAGGGTAACATAAATAGAACTCAAGATCAGTGTGGCACATTGGCTTTAAAAATACCTAGTAGGTAGTATAACACTCTGGGTAATAAACTGGAAATATTCCATGGTTTAAATACTCGCACTATACAAGAAACCCTGCAAACCTCTTTTGAGACTTATTTTCTGGCCCCGGAAGGGTGTCTTCAATACAATAAGGAAGGTTCTGGTCTATTAGTTTCCTAAGGCTACTTAACCAGAATGACGCAGACTGGGTGGCTTAAACTGAAGAAGTGTTTCTCTCACAATTCTAGAGAGTGAAAGTCCAAGATCAGGGTGCCAGCAGGGTCAGTTTCTCCTGAGGCCAGTTTCCTGGCTTGCAAACTGCTGCCCTCCTGCTGCCACTTCCTTTGGGCATCCCTCTGCAGACTGATTTCTCTTCTTCTTATAAGGACACCAATGATATTGGTGTCATATGCTCGTACCCTGATGGTCTCATTTTTTTCCCCATGTGTCCCCTCCCTCTTTTAAAAAATTTATCTGTTATTTAACTGAAGGATTTTTGCTTTACAGAATTTTATTGTTTTTTGCCACCTCATTAAAAAAAATTACCTATGTTTACTGTTACATTTAAAGATAGTAGGGATTAGGACTTCAACATAGGAATTTGAGGGGGAGACAGTTCAGCTCATAACACCTAGGAACTGCCCTCCATGCCCAGTTCTTCCTGTTTTATCTGAGCATTTAGCAGTCCTTTAGCTTATCCAAGAAAGTATTATTCATTCAGTCATGTCCAACTCTTTGAGACCCCATGGGCTGTAGCCTGCTAGGGTCCTCTGTCCATAGAATTCTCCAAGCAAGAATACTGGAATCACTATTCCCTTCTCCAGAGGACTTTCCCAACCTAGAAATCGAAACCAGGTTTCCTGCATTGTAGGCAGATTCTTTACCTTTTGAGCGACCAGGGAAACCCTAGCTTGTTTATATCCTTAATATTATTAGTAAAGTTTGATACTGCATAAGAGCACTGATTAATGTTAGTCTGATTTTATAACCTGACTCTCTGTGTTAGCTCATTACATATTCAACAAAATGTGTACAAGTAAAATGTAATGGTCGGTCTCTGAAATAAATTGATTAGAGAAGATAATCAATTAGTTTAATATATTACAACTGCATTGGAAAGGTTGTTAACAAAATGTTACGTTTGGCATAGCAAAAGAGGAAATTGTAAAAACATTAAATTCGGTACAGATTTGGCATATCAAATGAAATTTATGTAAAACCAGCTGACATTAAACATGATTAATGTCTTACTATGGCTTATTCCTGATTCTTACTCATGGATTCCAGTGTAAATGGGATTTATTTGTGACATGATCCCAAGAATCCCAAGAAACACAACCAGTTAAAGGAAGTGAGACGAGGAAAGGAAGGAAACCAATTAAAGAAATTTAATTTAAAGGAACTCAATCCTACTGAGGAACTCTAGAAGCTGTATAGTATATGAACTGTTATTCTGCCTCGAGGTCATGTGAACTGGGGTTTGTGAGTGTGGGTCTTGTGACGTGTGTACCAGCATTCCATGTGTGTGGAGATAATAGGCTCCGGTCATAGAGAGAGATCTGAAACAGAGTTGCAGGTGAAGGTAGCTAGAAACCTGTCCGGAATCCACTGTGTCCAGTTAGTAGTCCTTAAAGATGGCATCTAACATGTCATTCAAGACCAGTGTTTCCTCATTGATTTTTTTATATGGATACTCTAGCCATTAATGAAAGCAGGGTCTTAAAGTCCCCTCCTGTTACTGTATTACAGTCATCTTTCCTTTTGTGTCTGCTGATATTTGCTTTATGTATTTAGGTGTTCCCATATTGTGTGCATAGTTATTTACAAGTGCTATATTCTCTTGTTGAATTGATCCTTTTACCGTTTAAAAGTTCCTGAGAAGTTAACCATTGTTTTTTTATGAGAGAATAGTCTTGTGCCAGGACATCAGTGGACTTCATGCCATGGTACAAAGTATAAATTGCATCTTGATAGACAGCATTTTAATTCAAGACTGAAATCTCCAAGCTGGAGCTTTCACATACAAGAGACTATCCCAATGTTTTTGTTTTTGTTTTTTTCAGACTGGCAGTTCCCAAGTGATGCATTCTATCATAGACCCAGTGGATTCTGTGGTCATTTGTTTGTTGTTGGACCTCCTTTACCATAAAATAGATTGCTTGATTTGAAGCGAGGTTATGCAACATTCTATAATGATAACCCTTCTGATAAATCAGACAGTTCAGAGGATTATCTTAGTGCATGAGGAAATGTAAACAGGAAGAGGAACACTTAACTGAAATATGTATCAATAACAAGTAAAACAAAATTGACCTTACCCCGTTCCAGAATTATAAATAAAGAGTGGTTATAACCTATTTGATATCGAGTTGTTAAATGTCTTTTTGAAGAGTGATACTGTATTGAATTCTCACCATTGGATAATTTCCAGTGGGTTGGCCATTCACCAGTGGCAATAGTTAAACATGCTAGGTGAGAAAGAGCCTATATTTTAGGTCCCCATAAATCTTTCTCTCTCTGCTACCAGGTTATTGCATTTATTTGCAGTTCCTACATACAAAGGCTGGATGACTTCCCATGGACAAATCCTCCTATCCACCCCATTATTTAGTACCTCCTCTGTAATGAATGTTGTCCAGTAGTGATTGATTTCAAACAGACGTCTGCACATTTGATGCCTGCTCCTGTAGATCCATCCTTATGCTTCTTCTCCAGAACTCTCTGTCTGGGGAAGGTCTTCCAGTCTTGATTCTTCAAGGGCACTGGCCAACCAGCCAAGCCATTTGCCACTGTGCAAGAGTCCACGTGTTTTCTTACCTGTCTGCTTACTCCTCCTTCACACCAAGTTTTTGCCTCAAAATCCATCAACATCCATTCCCTGGCATGTTCTCCCACTATCTGCTGATTCATATTAAACAAATATTGTGTCTCTTTTGCTGTGTATTTTCTTCTTCTGTTAACCTGGAACAGAGACTATCTTTCCAGGTAATCCATGTTGAGACCTGGTCTATTTGTTGCCTAGAACTGTGAGGAAGATGAGCTCAGACCTTGGGGATAGCAGGCTTCATCATGTATGGTCTCTAGCATGGAAGACCTACTATGCTTTAAGGGGAAGAGGTTACTTCTGCCTATTCAGAGGGTATAGGGGAACCTGGAAGTTCAGTGTTCTCAGTCCTATTCATTGGATGTCCCCATTCTCCTTAGAAATATTTCATGAGGTATGTATGACAGCACAGTTATGTGTGAGCATGGGCTGATTAGTCATTAGTCCATCGAGATATCTTATTTAAGGGGAAAGAGTGGGCGATTTTAGATGAGATTGCCCTGAGGAAAGAACCAGATATCTGATAAAGTTCATTAAATAGCAACTCCCACGATCGATGGGCCCGAAGTGAGAAGAGGGATCCCTGCCAAGCGGGTTGCTGGTTTCACGCGGCATTGTCGTTAAGCTCGCGATCTAATGGGCGGGATACGCATGTTGACAAAAGTAGATTTGACTTAGATGTGCTATGTACAATGAACAATTGTAGTACTATGTACTATCAATAGGTAACATGTACTTGCTTATATGCATGAGGTAAATCAATTAATGTTCTATATACATGTTATGTCTATATTACATTAATACTTATGTCCTTGCTTATATGCCTGGGGCATATCATGTAATGTACTACAGACATATCATGTTTTTGTTACATGAATATTATGTACATGCCTCACCCCTGGGCAACATTCTGTGTAATACGTGTATGAGGATATAGGCATGTACTATTGGTTGTGTGCGTGGGGTTGTGGAGTGTGAAGTTTGTGTTGGGTTTTTTAAAATTTTGGTAAATTTAATACTAGGGAGGCTCTTAATGTTTAGGAGCTATATTGATAGTGTCATCAGGGAATATTTTAAATAGAACTCCAGCTTTGGGTGTTGATAGTGGGGCTATAGCTTCTTCCTTGAGTCTTAGGGAGGTTGGTTGTTCTCCTTCTCTGGTTTACAAGACCAGTATATTTGATATATTACAAAGACTTGTCTTCATTTTAAGAGGTTATTTTCAATGGTGCTAGCTACTAGTGTTAGTACTAGAATAAGGAGGAAGTATATAATAGATGCTAACTGTCCGATAATGATATATGGCTGTTCAACTGGTTGCCCTACAATTTATGTGAATGTTAACAGGTCTGCTACTAAAATTCAGAATAGGCATTGACTAATTGGTCGGAATATTATGCTTCGTTGTTTAAATGTGAATTATACGTATAAGGACTAGAATTAGGATTGAGAGGACTAGGGCTAGGACCCCTCCTAGCTTGTTGGGGATTGATCATAGAACTGCGTATGTGAATAGGAAATATCATTTGGGTTTGATGTGAGGGGGTGTGTTAAGTGAATTTGCAGGGGTATAGTTATCTGGGTCTCCTAGTAGGTCGGGTGCAAATAATACTAGAATTAGAGTTAAGACTAGTAGTAGGGCGCCTAGGATATCTTTAATGGTGTAGTAGGGGTGGAATGGGATCTTGTCCTCATCCAATGAGATTCCTGTAGGGTTGTTGGATCCTTCTCGTGGAGAAAGAGTAGGTGGACTATGGTGAGTGCCATGATGATAAATGGAAGGATGAAGTGAAAGGCAAAGAATCGGGTAAGGGTTGCTTTGTCTACTGAGAATTCTCCTCAGGTTCACTCGACTAGGTTTGTGCCAATGTATGGGATTGCTGAGAGGAGGTTGGTAATGACTGTTGCTCCTCAGAATGATATTTGTCCTCATGGTAGAACATATCATATAAATGCTGTGGCTGTTGTTGCAAATAGAATTACTCTGATGTTCCATGTTTCTAGGAAGGTGTATGATCCGTAGTATAGGCCTCGTCCTACATGCATGAATACACAGATAAAAAATGTTGATGCTCCATTTGTGTGTATATATCGGATAATTCAGCTGTAATTTACATCTCGGCAAATGTGGGTGATGGAGGAGAATGCTGTTATTGTATCAGATGTGTAGTATATTGCTAGGAATAAACCTGTTAGGATTTGTAGAATTAGGCAGATGCCTAGGAGGGAGCTGAAGTTTTAACATGATGAGATGTTTGATGGGGCTGGGAGAGAGATCAATGAATGCATTATTTACAGTTTTTATTAATGGATGATACTTTGGAATGTTGGTCATTCGTGTTCTTGTAGTTGAATGATGACGATGGTTTTTCATATCATTAGTCGTGGTTAGATTCCATGCGAGAATAATGATAACATCAGTTCAGTTCAGTTCAGTCGCGCAGTCGTGTCCGACTCTTTGCGACCCCATGAATCACAGTACGCCAGGCCTCCCTGTCCATCACCAACTCCAGGAGTTCACTCAGACTCACGTCCACTGAGTCTGTGATGCCATCCAGCCATCTCATCCTCGGTCGTCCCTTTCTCCTCCTGCCCCCAATCCCTCCCAGCATCAGGGTCTTTTCCAATGAGTCAACTCTTCGCATAAGGTATTTATTTTGAGTATTATTTTTGTGATTGGTTTCGTAGGGTTTTCTTCAAAACCTTCACTTATTTATGGGAGATTAGGTTTAATTGTGAGTGGTGGAGTGGTTGTGGTTTTGTATTAAATTTTAGTGGGTCATTTTTAGGTCTGATAGTTTTCTTAATTTATTTGGGTGGTATAATGGTGGTTTTGGTTATACAACAGCTATAACCACCAAGCAGTATCCTGAGATTTGGGTTTCTAAGAAGACTGTTTTAGGGGCCTTTGTTGCTGGTTTGTTTAATAGAGATTTTGATGGTTTATTATGTACTGAAGGATAAGGAAGTGGAGATTGTATTTAAATTTAATGGTTTAGGGGATTGGGTTATTTATGATACAAGGGATTCTGGGTTTTTTAGTGAGGAAGCTATAGGAATTGTGGCTTTATATAGTTATGGTACTTGATTAGTTATTGTGACTGATTGATCCTTGTTAATTGGTGTTGTAGTTATTATGGAGATTACTCGCGGAAATTAAATAGGATTGTGCTGACGAGGATTGTGACTAGGAAAGAGAGGAAATATAATTTGATTAGGCCCTTTTGGTTTGTAACTATGGTGGATGCTTTTATTTGGATTAGTGAAGTTGTCTTTGGTAAAATATTTTCTAGTCAGATTAGGTCTAGAAGGGAGGATGCTGATTTTTGGCTTATTGTTAGGTTTATATAGGGAGTTAGGCGGTGTATGACTGTGGGGTAATATCCTAATAGATTGGAGAATTTGAAGGTATTTGACAAGTACAGATGGCTTGTATGGAAAGTAATTCTGGGAAAGAGTTAGACATGTAAGAAGTAAAACCAAAAAAGAAGAGAACTAATACAGAATGGACTATCAAATAAGTTACCACTCAGAGTGAATAGAGCTAATCCTCAGAACTTCTGAGAACCAATGTAGATTGCATGAATTGAAATTATTCTTTTTTCCCAAGTGGACAATATGTTAGAGCGTTTGAAGTTAATGATGGCTCCCAAGGAATGTTAATTTCCTAGTGTTTCCACGCCACCTTGGGCACAAGCAGAAGGCTCCCAGAAACCTTGTGTAGTTAAATTTGGGATGACATGTGTGGAAATATGGGTGGGGCACCAGTTCGTTCAGTTCAGTCGCTCAGTCATGTCCGACTCTTTGCGACCCCATGAATCGCAGCACACCAGGCTTCCCTGTCCATCACCAACTCCCGGAGTTCACTCAGACTGACGTCCATTGAGTCCATGATGCCATCCAGCCATCTAATCCTCGGTCGTCCCGTTCTCCTTCTGCCCCCAATCCCTCCCAGCATCAGAGTCTTTTCCAATGAGTCAACTCTTCACATGAGGTGACCAAAGTACTGGAGTTTCAGCTTTAGCATCATTCCTTCCAGAGAAATCCCAGGGCTGATCTCCTTCAGAATGGACTGGTTGGTTCTCCTTGCAGTCCAAGGGACTCTCAAGAGTCTTCTCCAACAGCACAGTTCAAAAGCATCAATTCTTCGGTGCTCAGCCTTCTTCCCAGTCCAATTCTCACATCCATACATGACCACAGGAAAAACCATGACTTGACTAGATGGACCTCCTTGGTGGCTCAGAAGGTAAAACATCTGCCTGCAATGCGGGAGACCTGGGTTCGATCCTTGGGTCAGGAAGATCACCTGGAGAAGGAAATGGCAACCCACTCCAATATTCTTGCCTAGGAATCCCATGGACGGAGGAGCCTGGTGGGCTACAATCCACAGGGTCGCAAAGAGTTGAACACGACTAGAGACTTCCCTGACTAGACGGACCTTAGTCGGCAAAGTAATATCTCTGCTTTTGAATATGCTATCTAGGTTGGTCATAACTTTTCTTCCAAGGAGTAAGCGTCTTTTAATTTCATGGCTGCAATTACCATCTGCAGTGATTTTGGAGCCCAAAAAAATAGTCTGACACTGTTTCCACTGTTTCCCCATCTATTTCCCATGAAGTGATGGGACCAGATGCCATGATCTTTGTTTTCTGAATGCTGAACTTTAAGCAAACTTTGTAGCATCTGCTTAAGTTGAAACTGAACAATACTTTTAAAAGACTTCCAGACTAAACAACAGAAATGAATTTGAATGAATTTTATGCTTTCAACATTTAGCCAGCAACTAATGATTCTTCCTAACTAAAATAAAGAACTTAGATGGAATTGTGATTGACCTTTGCTATTCCTGAAAATATAGTTGTCAAATGTGTGTTTCTTTAAAGAGAGTTGTTAACTAAGTTCTTTTGAAACAAAATTGCAAGATGTTTCCTTGCGATCTCTGTGAATCAGGTTAATACAGACTTTACTGATGCACTGACAGCTCTCTGACAGCTCATAGTAAATCCTTGCTGGGGCATGCTCACATGATGTGTAGCTTGAATATGTGACTGAAAGCATGTAAGTAAAGTGAATATGTTGCTTTTAAAAATAACTCTGCATGCAATTTGATATGGAAGTAATGTATCTCAATAACTCAGTTTAAAATTATGGAAATATCTCAGTTACATATTCAAAAATGAGAAGAGTGATATTAAAAGATGTACAATTTGTGCAAGTTCTAAGGTAAATATTGCAAAAAATATTTGAGAGATGAAGTCATAATGATTTCACACTCAGCTCCTAGAGAAATTTATTAGTGGTCTTAGTTCCTAGTATAATGGCTTGTTCGGTTGAGATTCATTAGTATAATTTCTTTATTTTAGTAATTTATGGCTGTTATTTACCATAAGGAGATACTTTTGTCAACTATACTCTGATTTTTTATTAACTATATATTTTTGTTTGCTTTTGTTATCTGAGAAAAACGATTAGTACATTTTCAGAATTGAAAAGTCAATAAATGATAATAACTTATTCCAGACATACATTTGTTCTTCAGAAATTAAATACAAACAAGATCTAAAGTAGATATTTGTCATTGTTTATCTAGTTTATGTATTAACCTTTAATTTCACCTTATCAGAGTGAATTATTAGAATTAATTTTTCTTAACACTGCTTATATGCAGGGAGTGGTCTATGTGTTTTTAATAGTTACTCATTTGTTCTCTACAACAACCTTGTGAGGGAGATAATATTACTGATGTAAACTTTATAAAGAAACAGAAAATGTAGTTTGCTATTTCCAGTGTATTCTCTTGGCAAAACTCTGTTGGCTTTGCCCTGCTTCATTTTATACTCCAAGGCCAAATTTGCCTGTTACTCCAGGTGTCTCTTGACTTCCTATTTTTGCATTCCAGTCCCCTATAATGAAAAAGGTATCCTTTTTGGGTATTAGTTCTAGAAGGTCTTGCAGGTCTTCATGGAACTGTTCAGCTTCTTCAGCATTACTGGTTGGGACATAGACTTGGATTACTGTGATATTGAATGGTTTGCCTTGGAAATGAACAGAGATCATTCTGTCAGGGGAATTTGCAATTTCCTTGCTTCTGTCTTGTCGCAACAAAAATTGGAAGCAATGGACAGACGAGTGTTACAGCCCTCAGATGGACCAGTGTTACAGCTCTGTGTTACAACTCCATTTTATTTAGAGAGTAAAGGAAAATACATCCTCGAGGCATGAGGGCATGCTGACCCAAAAGACACAAAGAGAAGACAGTCCCCTGGCTCAATTTTGGCTCCTCTTTTTATATGTTTTTTGTCCNCACGGCACCATCTATGTTGGGGGAGTGTGTAATTCCCTTGGTTCTGTCTCGCTGCAGCAAAAATTTGAAGCGACAGACAGACCAGTGTTACAGCTCCGTGTTATAGGTCAGTTTTATTTAGAAAGCAAAGGGAAGTACATCCTTGAGGTGTGAGGGTGGGTTGACCCAAAAGACTTGAAGAGAAGAGAACTCCCCTCGTCCCATTTGGCTCCTCTTTTTATATGTTTTTTCCTCCTCCCCGAGCCTGCCCTATGTAAATTGGGCTAGCCAGGAGGGCTGTTTGTTTTACCTGAGGTCCTCACTCTGGTCCGCAGACCTTACTTTGTATTATTTTTTGCGGGCTTTTCCCTTCTTTGTTTTTTAGCCACCACCATTTTGGACTCCTTTTTCCTATTCTAATGACCTAACAATTCTGTCTTTTTGAGATTGCATCCAAGTACTGCATTTCAGACTCTTTTTGACTATGAGGACTACTCCATTTCTTCTAAGGGATCCTTGCCCACAGTAGTAGATATAATGGTCATATGAGTTAAATTCACCCATTCCAGCCCATTTTAGTTCACTGATTCCTAAAATGTTGATGTTCACTCTTGCCATCTCCTGTTTGACCACTGCCAATTTACCTTGATTCATGGACCTAACATTCCAGGTTCCTATCCATTTATTGTTCTTTACAGCATTGGATTTCACTTGCATCATCAGCCACATCCACAACTGGGCATTGTTTTTGCTTTGGCTCCATCTCTTCATTCTTTCTAGAGTTATTTTCCCACTGTTCTCCAGGTGCATATTGGGCACCTACCAAGCTGGACAGTTCATCTTTCAGTGTCCTATCTTTTTGCCTTTTCATACTGTTCATGGGGGTTCGCAAGGCAAGAATACTGAAGTGGTGTGCGATTCCCTTCTCCAGTGGACCACATTTTGTCAGAACTCTCCACCATGACTTATCTTTCTTGGGTGGACCTGCATGGCCTGGCTCATAGTTTCATTCATAGATGAGGCTGTGGTCCGTGTGATCAGACTGTTTAGTTTTCTGTGATTGTGGTTTTCAGTCTCTCTGCCCTCTGATGGAGAAGGATAAGAGGCTTATGGAAGCTTCCTGATGGGAGATACTGACTGAGGGGGAAATGGGTCTTGTTCTGATAGGCCATGCTTCGTAAATCTTTAATCCAATTTTCTGTTGATAGGCGGGGCTGTGTTCCCTCCCTGTTGTTTGACCTGAGGCCAAACTATGGTGGAGGTAATGAAAGTAATGGCTACCTCCTTCAAAAGGTCCATGCACACACTCAGTGCCCCCGACCCTGCCACAGGCCACTGCCAACCCACAACCCTGCTGAGACTCCTGGACACTCTTAGGCCAGTCTGGGTCAGCCTCTTGTTGGGTCAGTGCTCCTTTCTTCTGTGTCCTGGTGCACACAGTTTTGTTTGTGCCCTCTAAGAGTCTGTTTCCCCAGTCCTGTGTAAAGTCTGGTGGCTCTATGGTGGGGAATGGCAACCTCCTCCAAGAGGGCTTATGCCACACCAGGTCTGCTACACCCAGAGCCCCAGCCCCTGTGGCAGGCCACTGCTGACCCATACCTCTGCAGGAGACACTCAGAACACTCAAAAGCAAGTCTGGCTCGGTCTCTGTGGGGTCTCCTGGTGCTCACAAGGTTTTATTTGTAGTAGCTTTTCTAAGGGATCAGCCAGGATTGGAGCATATCCATCTTCATTTATTAGTGTAGATTTATCCACAAAGTTATGTGACTGGCTCCTGAAGGAAGTTGTAAAATAACTGTACTAATTTTAGTGCATATCTGATGTATTTAAGTAAAATTCCAAACTATTAGAATTCTTAGATATTCAAAAGTAAAGTATGATTAGGTTATAAAAACAAGGAGAAATGCTTCTTTTAACTCTAAATTTATTATTAACTTTTGAAGAAGAAAATTATGCTTTGGTAGAGGAATTCTTTTTTGAAATCTGCTTTATTTTACTTGCAAAAGCATATATGAATTGGATTATTATAATTACAAATAAATACTTATACATTGTTTCTGGATTATACATTTTGCTTAGGTATCTTTTTATAAATTTATTTACTTCCTTTATCATATGTTCTCTTGTTTAAGTCAAACTACCTAGATTGTTATTTGCATTTATATAATATTAATGTCAAAAACACCAACCTCATAATTTAAAAGAAATTATTCAGTTTTATTAGTTAGGTGAAAATAAAATACCTGAAAGCAATACATATAAAGAGAATTAATTCTTATGCAACATTTGAGTCAAAGGAAAGTAAAATCCTATTTCTGTCTTAAACAGATGGGCCTTTCTCATTAAATAGAAATGTAACAATCTAACGATGTAGAGATTCAACAGGAAATAAAACCTACTAACACAGTTATAATCTCCTGGACTGTGTGTGTGTCTAGGCACACAGATGTGCCTGTATTTTTTTTTTTTTTTGAAATTATTTGAAAGTCTAAGAAAGAGATATTACAACTTTTAGCTTTTGTAACTTCAGGGAGGCATAATAATAAGGCACTGAGGAAACAGGGTAGTGATTCTGTAACTTTGACAACAATTTTCCCACAAAGCCTGCATGCATTTCTCTTCATCCTCATACCTAAGATCATGTCTGCCATCCAGAGTTAAGATGCAATCTGTATGAATGCTTTCCCAACATTGCCTAGAACCACCAGACGGAAAAATCAAGCAGCTTCTCACCTTTAGGCTTATATATCTAAGTTTCTTTTCTTTGAGACCGGTAGTTTTTGTGCTTCAATCACACATAAGATGTCAAAACAAATATTGCATCATTTCCTAGTGTTTCTGTAATCTCCAGGGCTGTTCTTTGTTACAGAAAGGAAGCCTGCTGTTAGGCAAAGCTTTAATGCACGCATAATGTAGCTGTTTTCCCACTAATCCAGTTATATGCTTTGATAGAAGTAAGTGGTAGATGATAAGAGCAGCAATTCAATCACAGCATGTTCTGATTTACAGGCAAAATTTCAAATGTTGACAACAAAAAGGGGAATTTGTTTATGAAAGTGAGCAAGTTTGACATTTTAGGAGTAAAATACTGCAAGCCAGTGAAGGATGAAAGGAAAATGTAAGCTGATGGTGGGCAATATGTAAAAATTAACAACTGAAGAAGATGGTCTTGTGTTTCAAAAAAAAAAATATAATATATATATATCTTTTTATTTAAGGACTGTATTGAAATGTTATTTATGATTTAGTAAATCTGTGAGTCAGTTTTCTTGTAGGAAGCTCCTGTAATTTATGGTCATTATAAAACGCTATCTAAATGTTAATTTATGATTTAGCAAATCTTTGAGTCAGTTTTCTTATAGGAAGCCCTCCTAATTTATGGTCATTATAAAATGAATGCTATCTTTGATTACTCATCAAAAAATAATTAAAATATAGTTCCTTATATTTGCTATTAGTTGTACAAGATAGCCTTTTAAAAATAAATAAATAAACTCTACTCCTTGCCCAATTGTAGTCATGAAGCAGTAGTTTTAGAGGTGACAATCTGTAAACGCCAGGGCAAAATAAGATGTGAGACCCCAGTGCCTTATTGGAGGCTGGGAAGGGATGATCATGATGAAAGGATCTGATAATAGTAGTCAGGTTCATCTCTGCTTAAGTGTCCTCTGTCCCAACCTTCTCACAATCCTGCCTCTTAGATGGACTCATAAAATTGCATAGAGATAATACAGTTGGCTTCCCTGGTGTCTCAGCTGGTAAAGAATCTGTCAGCAATGCAGGAGACCCAGCTTTGATCCTTGGGCTCAGAAGATACCCTGGAGAAAGAAATGGCAACACACTCCAGAATTCTTGCTTGAGAAACCCCATGGACAAAGGAGCCTGGTGGGCTATAGTCCATGGTATCAGAGAGTCAGACATGACTTAGTGACTTCACCACCACCATGGGAGCTTATACAATCAACCTAAGGCCTAAGAGATTAGCTCTTTTCCTTCTCTTTGAAATGGACAGAATCATATTTAACTTGCCACCCTTTGTTGAGAGCCAAATGGAACAACATGTAAAGTGCTCTTTTTATTGTAAACATTATTCTGGTTATTATTTTTGTTATCTTCCAACACTTTTCTACCAACCATTAGCAGACAGTTCTTTGTGAATATGTCACATTTCTTCAAGTCTGAGCATAATAAATTTGCTCAGATTTATATACATTATGGATAAGTACAGATAACAGAAGGGGAAAGACTAGAGATCTCTTCAAGAAAATTAGAGATACCAAGGGAACATTTCATGCAAAGATGGGCTCGACAAAGGACAGAAATGGTCTGGACCTAACAGAAGCAGAAGATATTAAGAAGAGGTGGCAAGAATACACAGAAGAACTGTACAAAAAAGATCTTCACAACCCAGATAATCATGATGATGTGATGACTAATCTAGAGCCAGACATCCTGGAATGTGAAGTCAAGTGGGCCTTAGAAAGCATCACTACAAACAAAGCTAGTGGAGGTGATGGAATTCCAGTTGAGCTGTTTCAAATCCTGAAAGATGATGCTATGAAAGTGCTGCACTCAATATGCCAGCAAATTTGGAAAACTCAGCAGTGGCCACAGGACTGGAAAAGGTCAGTTTTCATTCCAATTCCAAAGAAAGGCAATGCCAAAGAATGCTCAAACTACCACACAATTGCACTCATCTCACATGCTAGTAAAGTAATGCTCAAAATTCTCCAAGCCAGACTT
>SJXQ01005405.1:164991-186270 GCA_006408695.1 Aepyceros melampus | reverse complement strand
GAGGCTTTTTAGCTCCTCTTCACTTTCTGCCATAAGGGTGGTGTCATCTGCATATCTGAGGTTATTGATATTTCTCCCGGCAATCTAGATTTCAGCTTGTGTTTCTTCCAGTCCAGCGTTTCTCATGATGTACTCTGCATATACTCTATGTAAAATAGATTGCTAATAAAACCCACTGCATAGCACAGGGAACTCAACTCAGTACTTTGTAATGACCTATATATAGGAAAATAATCTAAAAAAGAGTGGATATATGTATAAGTGGTTCACCTTGCTGTACACCTGAAACTAACATAACATTGTAAACCAACCTTATTCCAATAAAAACTAATTTTAAAAAAAAGGGTACACTTTTTAGTATTTATTTTTTTAATTAATTAATTTATTCTGATTGGAGGCTAATTACCCCACAATATTGTGGTGGTCTCTGCCATACATTGACATGAGTCAGCCACGAATGTACATGTGTCTACCATCCCGAACCCCTTTCCCTCCTCCCTCCCCATCCCATCCCTCTGGGTTGTCCCAGTGCACTGGCTTTGAGTGGCCTGTTTCATGCATTGAACTTGGAGTGGTAATCTATTTCACATATAGTAATATACATGTTTCAATGCTATTTTCTCAAATCACCCCACCCTCGCATTCTCCCACAGAGTCCAAAAATCTGTTCTTTATATCTGTGTCTCTTTTGCTGTCTCACATACAGGGTCGTCGTTACCGTCTTTCTAAATTACATATAGATGCATTAATACACTATATTGGTGCTCTTCTTTTCTGACTTACTTCACTCTGTATAATAGGCTCCAGTTTCATCCACCTCATTAGAACTGATTCAAATGATTTTTTAAACAGCTGAGTAATATCCCACTGTGTACAAGTAAAACAGTACACTTTTTAAAATATGTGTTCCATTGTCACAGGATTAGTCATAGCTAATCCCAGCGATATCTCTATATTCAACGTACACTTAATAGTCACAAGTCTCTGAAGTGATTTCTAGAGTATAACAAAGAGTGGAAACAAATATTGTCTACTTTCTCTGAGGAGTATTAGCTATTTTGTGATACAGGCATGTTGCAATTCAAGACAATCCTTTAGTACTCCACACAAGACCTAAAGTTTTAGACTTCAAAGGCTAAGAGTAAGTTGCTGCAGTTACTCAAATACATAACTCAAATACTGTTGACCTTGGAAGAAAACAGTCATAAGCAGAGTTCTGAAGATCAAGGTATGCCCGAGCCTCCCAGGATTGGAGCAATGTGCTGTGTTAGAAATTCCAGGTCTAATAAAGTGAAAAATTCATGAGAATATTATCCATGCGACTATTTCCCTTGATCAACTGCAATGCTAATTCTATGTTCTAATTCTCTAACAATTCTACCTCATTAATTTTTACCTTCTTACAATTCTTATAAGTTCCTCTCGTACTAATTTCTTGAATATCTATGTATAGCTGTTGCTGAACTCAGCTGTGAATGACTACAGAACTGACCACTAGATCCCTGAAACCTGTCTCTCAGTTTTAAAGGACAATTAACTGATCGGTGTGAGAGGTGAATCACTCATCACTACCATAAAATATATTCTTTGATTTCCTTTAACAATACCTCCTTTAAGCACGCCTTCGTGCATTTTTTAATTTCTTGCTCCAACTGTCAACTCCCCTTTCAGCATATTTGTGTTAATTTCTGAAATTCACAGGAGTGAAGAGGGAGAAAGTAATGGCACAGATAACAAACTCCAGGGTGCAGAACACACGGCAAGGCTTCCTTGCCCCTAAAGACACCTGTGGTCCTGCAGGGGATTAGGATGCCCAGGGTCCCCTCGTCATCACCAATTCGAAATCTTCTGGGCGCCTGAATTAAGGTCTTACAGAATACAGACATGGGAAAGACCCCGAAGGGCCACGAAAGCCATCCAAGACTTCCAGACGCTGGAACTGGGGCCCAGCAGTGAAGTGAGCTGCTGGGGTCAGAGCCAGCAACAGCCTCCAGTCCTGAGGGCTCTTCTCATTCCTCCGGCTGAACAGATGGCAGAGCCTCTCATTCCGGCAAAAGGGCACCCAGACAGCCAGACACGTGTACAGTTCAAGTTCTCTTATACCCATACTCTTTTGAAATTCGTATGCATTTAATTTTAGTAGTATATTTTTAGTGAACATTTCCATTTTCTCTTGCTGTTTAATTACACAGCATTATGGCCTAAGAAAATAAATGCCATTTCAAAGCTAAATGTCCACTTTTCTCTTTTAAAAAAAATTAAAAACAACTTTTTTTTAAAGTTTCGGCTGCACTGTGTCCCCATTACGGTGTACAGGCTTCTCTAGCTTCTGCACTTGGCCTTAGCTGCTCTGCAGCACACTGAACCTTAGTCCCCTCGCCAGGGATCAAATGGGTGGCCCTGATTACAAGGCAGATTCTTACCCACTGGAACACCAGGGATGTCCCTTTCCACTTTTCTTAATGTACTTTTTCTCTCCACACAATCACTGGTCTGAGAGCTTTGTTTTCCCCATTACTCCTACAGCGGTGTGGACTGAGACTCTGGAACTTTTAGAGTCAAGAGGAGGGAACCTCCCTCTCCTGGAAGCTACTGGGCAATATCAGGATGAATGGCTAAGAAATGGTGGTGGTGGTGGTGGTGGTAGTGGGAGGAGGCGGTTGTCACTGGTAGAGAGAAAATTACTAAGAGGGGTGGGTTGCCTCTTTGCTGAACTAACCTAACAAAATTCTTGCTGAAGGCTGGCCAGGTGATGAGGGATTTGGTTAGGTACTGGTAGGTGGTTTAGTCACCAAGTCACGTCCAACTCTTTTGACCCCATGGACTGTAGCCTGCCAGGCTCCTCTGTCCATGGGATTCTCCAGGCCAAGAACACTGGAGTGGTGTCATGCCCTTCTCCAGGGGATCTTCCTGACCCAAGAATCGAACCTGGGTCATCTGCATTGCAGGCAGATTCTTTACCGACTAAGCTATGAGGAAAGCCCTTGGTTAGGTATTAAAGGTGATCAAATACCAAGGGTGGAAGATTCTCAATAAAGTGACTTGACAAGTTTCCTGCTAAAATTGGGTTCCTGAGGTCATACCCACAGACTGGGCCTAGATTAAAAAAAAAAAAAAAAGAGCTTGCTGCTGCTGCTGCTAAGTCACTTCAGTCATGTCCGACTCTGTGAGACCTCATAGACGGCAGCTCACCAACCTCCCCTGTTCCTGGTATTCTCCAGACAAGAACACTGGAGTGGGTGAAAAAGAGCTTAGAGGACCCTGATTAGAGTTTGGGCAAAGAGAGTCCTCATCACCTGCTAAGAACAAGACCCATTAAAAAAAAATTTTTTTTAATAGTACTCAGCTGTTGTACAATACTCTCTTGTGATGCTGGACAGTGGCAGTGGGGGCTCCTGGTCAGCCCAGTGATCACAAGGGTCAATAACTGATACGCTTACCACCACTCTGTACCCAGACAACCATTCTGCTTTTCACTTTCAGTGCAGTGTCCAATACATTACATGAGATCTGCTAAGTTGCTTTAGCTGTGTCCAGCTCTTTGCAACCCCATGGACTGTAGCCCTCCAGGCTCCTCTGTCCATGGGATTCTCCAGGCAAGAATACTGGAGTGGGTTGCCATGCCCTTCTCCAGGGGATCTTCCTGACCCAGGGATTGAACCTGTGTCTCTTCTCTCTCCTGCATTGGTAGCCAGGTTCTTTACCATTAGTGCCACCTGGGACAATACATTACATGAGACAGTCAACACTATTATAAAATAGGCTTTGTGTCAGATGACGTTGGGCTTCCCTGGTGGCTTAGATGGTAAAGAATCTGCCTGCAGTACAAGAGACCAGGATTCAGTTCCTGAATTGGGAAGATCCCCTGGAGGAGGACATGGCAACCCACTCCAGTATTCTTGTCTGAGAATTCCAGGGACAGAGAAGCCTGGCAGGCTATGGTCCATGGGAGTTGCCAAGAATCAGACATGACTGAGCGACTACTGTTTTATTTTTATTTTTTAGATGATGTTGCCCAATTGTAGGCTCATGGAAGTGTTCTGAGCACATATAAGATTGGCTGAGCTAAACTGCAATGTTCAGTAGGGTAGGTATATTAATGCATTTTTGACTTACAACATTTTCAACTTACAATGAGTTTATCAGGATGTAATCCTATCATAACCTGAGGAAGCTTTGAGTTCTATCATCCACTAGCTGTGATGCACCAAAGCTGCCTCTGATCTGCTCATGAAAACACTTTCCTTTTCTTATCACCCTGCCAGGGTCCAGCCCCGGTAGATCCAGGAAATTCAAAGGGGAGACGGCGTCAGCGTCTTAGAAAGAATTATTTATTTAGATATATAAGATTAGGAAATAATAGTATAGTAGGAAAATTTAGATGGAGAAAACAGGCTGAATAACTTGGTTTACGTGGAAAGCCAATAAAGTTCCAGACAAGGAGCTTGCACCATCTACGTTAGGCCACCGGCGTCCGTTTGAATATTGGAGAGTGCCCCGCCCTGGGCGCTCTCTCTTACGGATCTTAGCAGCCAGGACAAGTAAGTAGACATGGCGAGCCTCCACGCCCTAGATGGGAATTCAGCCAGAAATTAGAGAAAATAGGAGACACGGGGGAAACCAGTCCTTCCAATGACTAGCCCCTTCCAATGACTGGCCCCCCTTCTATTGTCTAGAAAAGCCTTTTATACTTTTTTTTTACATAGAGATCAATGAGTAATACAAAATTATGCAGCATTAGCAGCCCAAAAACCAGGCTTTCTTTTTGCATTCCCTCCTGTTTACAAAAGGTCTCAGGTGGCTTACATTATCTTCTGGCCAAGAGGCCTGTTAACATTTTTATGGCTCTCTTCCTGGGTAATTGTCTGTCAACCAGAAAACTCCTTTTCCCTAGAAGTGTTTTTTCTTTACTCTGCATCACCTTCAAGTACTAACTAAAGTTACATTCCTGTAGGACAAAGGTGCAGTGAGTTTTAACAAAGAAAGTACTTAACTCAAAGATCTAATATTGCTAATACCAGGTCTACTACCTGTTTTTCTATATACCAACTATATAAGATATGAAAATTTGGCAGCAAGTATTGGCTAAACAAGTGAAATCTTTAATCAGTCCTATTCTAATGATTATGACTCCTTGGAAGCCCCTACATTCCTAAGATGTTTTAAGCTTGCTGTACCTCCCGTGGTAGGGAGGCCTCAAACAATCACATGCGCAGCCTGTAGGCAGGCTAGAAAGCCATCAGAGAGGTTTTGGGATTGAAACACCCTTTCAAATGCAGAAGACTAAAGCCCTGAGTTGACTTTTTCCAGAGACTGTCAGAAGAGTGGAAAAGCAGGCAGATTCTTATTTTTGGGGGGTACATGCTCAGGAAATGCCAGGGGGAAACCTGAGATCTGATTTGTCCTTGCCCATTAAATCTCTGCCACATGACCCTGTCACGGGTGGGATTCCTCACGCTGGCTTCTGGCACCACCCCACTTTCAGTGCTGTGAAGGAGGTAGCTTCCATTAACCATGGCATGGAAACTGGCAAATGTTACATATCAGCTGCTATTCCCTACTGAGAGTTGCTAGAAATGTACCCACACAAAACTGCCTACTAGACATCTGAATCTGTGTTAAATTAATTAAATAGGGACGCCATCAGATCCAGGTGGTTCTAAGGCCTTAGAAGCCCACATAATACAATCATAACATGAGCCTAACAAATGCTGTAAGGTTAAGAAACATAAGAACAGTTAATCACATACATCCAACCAGGATTTCTCAAATAAGGACAACCACTTAGTTCAGTTCAGTTGCTCAATCATGTCCGACTCTTTTCGAACCCACAGACTGCAGTACAACAGGCTTCCCTGTCCATCACCAACCAACTCCTGAGGCTTGCTCAAACTGATGTCTATTGAGTCAGTGATACCATCCAACCATCTCATCCTGTCTTTGTTTCTCTCCTGCCTTCAATCTTTCCCAGCATCAGGGTCTTTTCCAGCGAGTCAGTTCCTTACATCAGGTGGCCAAAGTACTGGAGTTTCAGCTTCAGCATCCATTCTTCCAGTGAATATTCAGGACTGATTTCCTTTAGGATTGATTGGTTGGATCTCCTTGCAGTCTAAGTGACTCTCAAGAGTCTTCTCCAACACCACAGTTCAAAAGCATTAATTCTTCAGTGCTCAGCTTTCTTTATAGTCCAACTCTCATTTCCATACGTGACTACTGGAAAAATCATAGTTAGACTAGAAAGACCTTTGTCAGCAACCACTTAGGCTAAAGCCAATCAGATGATTTCCTCTCTCAGCTTCTGTGTCTTCTCTATAAAAGACTCATTTGTCCCCAGTTCCCGCCAATGGAGCATCCTAACCACTTCTGGATTGGTGCTGCCAGGTTCAAATTGATTTTTTTGTTCAAATAAACTCTTAAAGTGCTTAATATGCCTCACTGTATCTTTTAATACCTGGAATTCCCACAAACATCTCTAAAAACAAGTCCAGAGAGGACCCACCGCCTCTCAGCAACTGGCTCTCCCTTATCCTTTTCTGTTTCTCCTCTTCTTTTTCTTTCTTTTTTTAGAAAAATCATTTCCCATATCATTCTCAATCTTATTTTATGATGCATTTTCTTCATAGAATTTAGCAACATCTCCGTAGATCTTCACTACTTGTTGACATCTATCTGAGTCCCTCCCTCCCAACTAGGAGATACCCTGGGATCTTAGCCTCTTGTTCATTATTGTTTCTCAACAGTAGTACAGAGCATGGTAGACCTAGCTCCTAGAATAGCACATACCATATTATTTTAGGGTGATATTATTAGTTAGTATTAGTTACATCAGTAAGTGAAGAAATGTTCCAAATGGTCAACTAAGACAAAAGATTCATGTTGACTGAAAGAACGAGAGGCAGAAAACAGAAGCAAGCCCTCCCTCCACCCACTGACTTGAGAGGATAAGAATTCCCCTTCTCCACCTTCTTCATTGTTTGTGTTAAGTCACTTCAGTTGTGTCCGACTGTTTGTGATCTCATGGACTATAGCCCAGTAACTTGCCAGGCTCCTCTGTCCACGGGATCCTCAAGGCAAGAACACTGGAGTGAGTTTGCCATGACTTCCTCTTCCTGACCCAGGGATTAAACCTGTGTCTCTCACGTCTCCTGTACTGGCAGGTGGATTCTTTACCACTAGCACCACCTGGGAATCCCACCAAAGACTTTCAATGCATATTCTTCAAAGAAGAAGGTGGTGTTGCCAACACAGAAATTGTTTCCCATGAGAAGTCAGTGTATACATTATGCACTTTGCAAAAGGGAAAAAGATGTCAATTAGCATCAAAGCTAATGCATTTCTGGAACAAAGTGGAAAAGGATATCTTTTTCCTCTTAGATTAAAAAGAAACAAAAGGCTCAAATGACTATACACGTATGCCATGTGAATAATGTCATCCAGTAGTGATGATCTGATGAACAGTCATAATATCTTACACTGAGAGATGGTACCTGTCTCTTGCTGTCTGGTTGGTGGAGTCATACTGAGACTTGCCCTAGATCTGTGGCTGTCCAAGTGAAAAGAAAAAAAAAAACAAAACCTATTTTCCCTAAATGCTGTTATGACAAAGCTTAGTATATAAAAGATACAACAACCCAAAAGAGTGATTCAGGATTAATTGGGGGCCGGGCACTGAGAGGCAGACTCAATTCTGCACGAAAGCAGACCCTGAACTGAATCCTTGGAAATCCAGAGTTGTATGAGATACAGATGGAAAACTGTGACCAGGATCATCTGGACAGCCAGGAAGAGAAAGTGGGAATCTTTTTTTCTCAGTTGCTTCTTATAATAATTAGGAAAGAATCAACCAAGTTGACTGGATAAAGAAGGCTGAGAGCAGAAAAAAATGATGCTTTCATCCTGTGGTGTTGGAGAACACTCCTGAGAGGCCCTTGGACAGCAAGGAGATCAAACCAGTCAATCCTAAAGAAAATCAACTCTGAATATTCATTGGAAGACTGATGCTAAAGCTGAAGGTCTAATACTTTGGCCACTTGATGTGAAGAGTCAACTCATTGGAAAGGACCCTGATGCTGGGAAAGACTGAAGGTAAAAGGAGAAGGGAGTGACAGAGGATGAGATGGTTAGATAGCATCACCCACTCAATGGACATGAATCTGAGCAAACTCAGGGAGACAGTGCAGGACAGAGGAACCTGGTGCATCCACAGGGGTCACAGAGTCAGACAACTTAGCAATTGAACAACAACTCAGTTACTCATTTTATTTATTTATTTTTTAAGCTTAGAGTTATGAAGCATTTTCCTCAAATTTATTTTCATCCAAACATAGCTGGTACTCTGTAACCAACACATGGAGCCTCTGAGGTCCTGTCCTCCAGCTTTCTGGTCAACCTCCTCCTTCCTTTTGATGGAAGTACCCCTGTAGTCATCCTATTTCCTGGAAGGGACAGTCCTCATTTTCACCTCTTGTCCTGGTATAATCAATAACAGATCTCTTGCACTCTCATCAGTGTCCCTGTTTAGGTCATCAGTTGTAGGATAACCCAACATGTTACCACATTCTTACTTGTTAGAACTTCCATGCCGCTAATTTGTGCTCAATTCTTGTTTTCATTAAAGCATAATTTGTTACTGTCTCAACAGGGATGCCCCTCAACTGGAGCCAAGTCTGTGCCACAGATTATTCAGTTTAGCTAGGGAATACCTCTCACACCTTTCCAGTCTGGTCCATACCACATGCATCTTCTGACTTGTCATTGCGGACTGAACTGTGTCCCTTCCTTAAAAAGATACTGCTGGAGTGACGCTGTCTGGAAACTGCGGTTCGGACATTTGTGGATGCAGCTGCCCCAGGGATGAAGGAGGAGCCAGCACTCAGGAGTGGAAGGATCAAACTATGGGAGAAGAATCAGCGAATGGCTGAAGGGAAAAGAGGGTGAAGGAGTAGAGAGACGTTTCGGGGTAGGGAGGAGGGAGGAAGCACAGTGAAAGACCCAACAGCCCCCAAGAGGTGAGTTTATGCCAGTGCGTCTTGCTCATGTTGATCTCTGTGGGGCTGTATCTGATGCTCTGAGGTTTAAATCAAAATCTTTTTATTGATGTATGTTTGATTTACCATGTTGTGTTAGTTTCAGATGTACAGCAAAGTGATTCAGTTGGTTAAAGCGTCTACCTGGAATGCAAGAGACCCGGGTTCGACCCCTGTGTTGGGAAGGTCCCCTGGAGAAGGAAATGGCAACCCACTCCAGTACTCTTGCCTGGAGAATCTCGTGGAGGGAGGAGCCTGGTAGGCTACAGTCCATGGGGTCGCAAAGAGTCGGACACAACTGAGCGACTTCACTTTCACTTTCACACACATATATATATATAAAATACATATATACACATATGTGTATATACATATATATAACGTTCTTGTCCAGATTCTTTTGCATTAGAGGTTATTACAAGATTCTGAATATAGTTCGCTGTGCTATACAGTAAGTAGGTCCTTGCTTCTTGTTGTTGTTCCTC
The DNA here is from genome assembly GCA_006408695.1 of Aepyceros melampus. Lineage (NCBI taxonomy): Eukaryota > Metazoa > Chordata > Mammalia > Artiodactyla > Bovidae > Aepyceros > Aepyceros melampus. Next base: position 176,759 of record SJXQ01005405.1, on the reverse strand, counting down.
AGCCACGAAGTCGTGTCCGAGTCTCTGCCACCCCGTGGACTGCAGCATGCCAGGCACCCTTGTCCTTCACTCTCTCCAGAAGTTTGCTCAGACTCATGTCGATTGAGTCAATGATGCCATCCAACCACCTCATTCTCTGTCATCCCCTTCTTTTGCCTTCAGTCTTTCCCAGCATCAGGGTCTCTTCCAATGAGTCAGCTCTTTGCATTAGGTGGCCAAACCTTCAGCTTCAGCATCAGTCCTTCCAATGAATGTTCAGGGTTGATTTCCTTTAGGATTGACTGGTTTGATCGCCCTGCAGTCTGGCTTGATCTCCTCCAGTACCACAATTCAAAAACATCAATTCTTTGGTGCTTAGCCAGAATCTTTATCGTCAGGCTCCCACATCCATACATGGAAGCTAGAAAAACCATAGCTTTGGCTTATGTGCTTCTTAATAAAAGTTCATTATGTGTTGCTAAATTTTAAATCATGATATTTAGGAGTGAATGACCATATGAACCTATGAAGGAAAGTGTAAACAACAAAGTAACCATTTGCCGATTCATTAGGCAGATTCACGGTGAGATGATGGCAGTTGAGGAGGAGCAGGAAAGGGACGGTGAATTCGGGGCACAGGAGTAGCCTCAGGAGACCTGGAGAGGAAGAGGAGGCTGCCTGGCAACTGCTTAAGGAAAAGCGAGGAGAAGAGGACTCCGGGAAACCAGCCAGGTGGCTGAGACCTCGTGAGTCACATCACCCTGTCTCACTGGCCTGGGTGGTGTGTCTGTGTGTCATTTCAGTTCAGTTCAGTTTAGTCGCTCAGTCATGTCCGACTCTTTGCGACCCCACGGACTGCAGCATGCCAGGCCTCCCTGTCCATCACCAACTCCTGGAGTTCACCCAAACTCATGTCCATTAAGTTGGTGATGCCATCCAACCATCTCATCCTCTGTCATCCCCTTCTCCTCCTGACCTCAATCTTTCCCAGCATCAGGGTCTTTGCAAATGAGTCAGCTCTTTGCATCAGGTGGCCAATGTATTGGAGTTTCAGCTTCAACATCAGTCCTTCCAATGAACACCCAGGACTGATCTCCTTTAGGAAGGACTGGTAGGATCTCCTTGTAGTCCAAGGGACTCTCAAGAGTCTTCTCCAACACCACAGTTCAAAAGCATCATTTCTTCAGCCCTCAGCTTTCTTTATAGTCCAACTTTCACATCCATACATGACTACTGGTGTATCATTTACTGAGACCCATTTCAATGCACTTAACAGGGTCTCTCCAAAGTCCTATATGTGACTGCTTCTCCAAGGACCTGTTGTCAATGGTGACTGGTTTCATTCCCACTTACTTCCTCATGCCTTCTTTAGAACATTGCTGATGCTCTTCTCTATTGGAGGGGTTATTTCTTTATCTCTTCTCCCTCCCATCCTTTTCAAACTCCTCCTCTCCGAATTGTATAAAACTCCAGCAGGAGTACAGACATGGTAGAAATCAAATTTCCAAGGCTTGCAATGTCACTATTGATTCAAGCTTCCCTTCACAGAATAATCCTGAAGAATAACAACCTGTTTCTGAATAATCTTGCATGCTTATTGAAAGCTCCTTTCTCAGGCTCTATGTGTATTTCAGGGGTTAAAAGTCCTTGACAGAGAATCTTTGGTTCCAAGAAAGTTAGGACAAATAGCTGTAAGAGAGAAAGAACTCTGGCAGGTCTTGCTGCTCTTAGTAAACATAAGGAAATGGAAAATTTCTAAAGCCACAAATCGTAGAGACAGAGGTCTTTGTGGATGCTAAAGCCTGGAGTGACTCAAACAAGAGTGGCACACAGCTCAAGCCAAAACTTATCTCTTGCACTTAAAAATACATTGTAGAGAGCACCGGGTTGAGCTCCCTGGGTCATACAGCAAATTCCCACTGGCTATCCATTTTACATATGGTAATGAGCATATTAAAAAGCAGAGACATTACTTTGCCAACAAAGGTCCATATAGTCAAAGCTGTGGCTTTTCCAGTAGTCATGTATGGATGAGAGTTGGACTTGTAAAGAAAGCTGAGCACCAAAGAATTGACACTTTTGAACTGTGGTGCTGGAGAAGACTCTTGAGAGTCCCTTGGACAGCGAGGAGATGAAAACAAGCAATCCTAAAGGAAATCAGTACTGAATATTTACTGGAAGGACTGATGCTGAAGCTGAAGCTCCAATGCTTTGGTCACCTGATGCGAAGAACTGACTCATGGGAAAAGACCCTGATGCTGGGAAAGATTGAAGGCAGAAGAAGGGGACAACAGAGGATGAAATGGTTGGGTGGCATCACCGACTCAATGGCCATGAGTTTGAGCAAGCTTCAGGAGTTGGTGATGGACAGGAAAGCCTGGCGTGCTGCAGTCCATGGGGTCACAGAGTCAGACACGACTGAGCCACTGAACTGAACATATCCATTTCCACGCTCCTCTCTCAATTTGTCCCCTTCTCTCCTTCCCCACTGTTGTCCACAAGTCTGTTCTCTACATCTGCATCTGGCCCAATTAAAAATAAAGTAATTAATTTTTAAAAACACAATGAAAAGCAGAGGGTAATTACACCCTTGTTTAACCAACGATTATGTAACACTTTCATCTGTTAGTCTTCCTTATCACATGTTGCTAAGTCAGTGTTAAAAAGTAGTTTTCATTCCTTAAATAGCACCTGATAAGATGCTTCTTGGTTGTACATTTACCCAGTATTCGGTGGAGAAGCCAAACTGAAATGCAGACTATCCAGCTCCATAGCCTTGTACTAGTTAATCATTATTGGCTTTGAGGGTATGGGCCAGGGACCAGAGAATCCCTTTCAAGTCCCATTTCACCACGCAGCAACTGACACCCTTGTGGCCTGGGCTGGATGAGTTCCACCTGCTGCCCTGGCCTTGGGGAGGGCTGAGAGATCTCAGACACTGAAAGAACCTCCCCTCCAGGTAACTGCCTTTCTGGGAATGTTCTCCAGGCCTGGCTAGCATCCAATGTCCTCCAGGCATTTCTGGAGACAAATCAGTCCCTTTAGAAATGTTTGCTACAAGAACAGCTGGGTATCTGCTGGTCTTGTTGTTCAGTCACTCAGTCGCGTGTGACTCTCTGCAGCCCCATGAATTGCAGTACGCCAGGGTTCCCTGTCCTTCGCTATCACCCGGAGTTTGCTCAAACTCATGTCCTTTGAGTCAGTGATGCCAACTAATCATCTCATCCTCTGTCGTCCCCTTCTCCTGTCTTCAATCTCTCCCAGCATCAGGGTCTTTTTCAATGAGTCAGTCATTCAAATTGGAGAAGGAAATGGCAACCCACTCCAGTGTTCTTGCCTGGAGAATCCCAGGGACAGGGGAGCCTGGTGGGCTGCCATCCATTGGGTCGCACAGAGTTGGACATGACTAAAGCGACTTAGCAGCAGTCATTCAAATCAGGTGGCCCAAGTATTGGAGCCTCAGCTTCAGCATCAGTCCTTCCAAAGAATATTCAGGGCTGACTTCTTTCAGGATGGACTGGCTTGATCTCCTAACTGTCTCAAGAGTCTTCTTCAACACCACAGTTGGAAAGCATCAATTCCTCGGCACTCAGCCTTCTCTATGGTCCAACTCCACATCTGTACACGACTACTGGAAAAACTACAACTCTTGACTAGACAGACCTTGGTCTCTTGCTGGTCTTCATCAGTAAAGAGAGCCTTCACTAACAGATCGCCAGCCCAGGTTTGATGCATGAGACTGGGCTGGTGCTCAGGGCTGGTGCACTGGGATGACCCAGAGGGATGGGATGGGGAGGGAGGTGGAAGGGAGGTTCAGGATGGGGAACACATGTACACCCATGGCTGATTCATGTCAGTGTATGGCAAAAACCACCACAATATTGTAAAGTAATTAGCCTCCAATTAAAATAAATAATTTTTTTTTTAAAAAAGATAGAGCCTTCACTGCAGAGACCCATATCTGCTTCTCATGGCAGGGAGGCTCCCTCCAGTAAACTATAGGACCAGCATCTCCTTATCAGCTCAGCCACTGTCTGCCCACCTGATAATAAACCTGGCCTCTCAGAAACGCAGTATCTCCCCTTCGGGCCACCTCAAGGTTCCAGATAAGGCAGCCCTGAGTGAGTTCGTTTCTAGCAGGCATGAGTAAAGCCCTCTCAATGACTGGCAAAAAGCAATGCGTTTTAAAAACCCAATGAAACAAATCCAAAAGGTGAACCTGAAGGAAGCCTTAGCAGAGAAACTGGGTCCGTTGAGACTGACAGGGTAGGGACTTCCCCGGTTACCCAGTGGTTAAGACTTCGCCTTACAAGGCTGGGGGTGTGGATTCCATCCCAGGTTGGGGAGCTAACATTCCACATGCTTCATGGCCCAAATACCAAAACATAAAACAAAAGCAATACTGTAAGGAATTCAATAAACACTTTCAAAAAATGGTCCACATTAAAAAAAAAATCTTTTAAAAAGAACCCAAAAAACTGACAGGGTTCATCTCTGATCTCTCCAGCCTCTACAATGATTCCCCATGAGGGGCTTCCCCCGGGAGCCAGCCCCTCACTCCTATAAGCATAACAAACGTGTTTTATTTTAATAACCCTTTCATTTGGGAATGATTTGAGATTTACAGAAGAGCCGGAAGATAGTACCCAGAGCGCCTGCCCATCCCCTCACTTAGATTCCCATGGGTTAACATCTTAGGTTACCATGGCACGTCCATCAGAACTACATGCCAGCATCAGTAGATGACTATGAACACCAGATTTTATTTTTAGTTTCTTCCACTAATGTCCTTTTTCTCTTCCAGGATCCCATCGGGGCATCACAGTACATTCAATCATGATACCCCCTGAGCTTCTGTGGTCTGGGAGAGCTGCTCCTCTTCCCTTGGTTTCCTACCTAGACACGTTTTTTGTGTTTGTTTTTTTTAAGACCACACCACATGGCATGTGGAACTTCCCCAACTAGGGATCAAACCGGGGCCTCCTGCCGTGGGAGCACAGGGTCTTGACCACTGAGCCATCAGGGAAGTCCCTTTTCCTTGACAGTTGTGAGGAGTACTTCGTAGCTATCAGGTAATTTTATAGGATGCCCTCAGCTTGGATCTTTCTGATATTTGTCTCATGAGTCGACTGAGGTTATGGATTTCCCTGGTGGCTCAGCTGGTAAAGAATCCACCTGCAATGCGAGAGACCAGGGTTTGATCCCTGCATTGGGAAAATCCCCTGGAGAAGAGAAAGGCTACCCACTCCAGTATTCTGGCCTGGAGAATTCCAAGGACTGTATAGTTCATGAGATCACAGAGAGTCGGACACAACTGAGTGACTTTCACTATGGATTTGGGGGCAAGACGCCGCCGGAGGAGAAGGGCCCTTCCCGTCACACCGGGGCTTTCCTGATGTCCACGTGACTTCTCCCTGGTGACAGTCACTTGATCACTGAGATTACACCGTGTGTCTGCCAGGTTTCCCCATTGCAAAGTTGCCGCTTTTCCCTTTCCATACTCTGGTCTTGGAAAGCAAATCCAAGTGCCACCCACATTCAGGGGGAGGGAGGTGGTGCCCAAGGGACACAGCTCACCTCCGGAAGGCAGGGGGAGCAACTTCAGCTCTTCAGAATTCTCTGGAAGGAAGACTTGCCTTTCCGCCTTCCCTCACCAATCATCTATTCATGTGTATCCGTCAGGGCGGACTCATGAGCACTGAGTGTGTATGTGTATGTATGTCAGTCGCTCAGTCAAGCCTGACTCTTTGTGACCCCATGGACCGTAGCCAGTCAGGCTCTTCTGTCCACGGAATTCTCCAGGCAAGAATACTGGAGTGGGTTGCCTTTCCCTTCTCCAGGGAATCTTCATGACCCCGGGATCCAACCCTAGGTGTCCTGCTTTGCAGGCAGACTCTTACCATTTGAGCCACCAGGGAAGCCATAAGCCAGTGCTATAAGATGGACTTTTTGTGGTGTAAACTGTTCAGCTGCCAACTCTGCCCGCCCTGCCCTCTTCCACGACTCCTCCTCCAGCCCCTTAAGAGACCTAGAGAGGCCACCTCTTTGCTCCCCCCTTGACTGGCCCAACTCCAGCGCTCACTCTCCAGCTGGGCTTAGGATCAACCACAGTGCACCTGAACCCCCCCACATCATCTGGCTTCCTTCCCACTCAGCGTAAGCACCAGCCAAGGGACGAGATGGAGACTGAACTCAGAAGTCAGAGGTGGGCAGACGGGGGAGCAAAAGTTTGTGCTCCACACGTGCATGTCCATTTCCACAGGCATAGGTGAGGTGGGGGCGCTGTGTGTGCCCCCCTGGGGGTAACACCGGCTGTGAACAGTGTCCTCGGAGGTGAGCCATCTGCACACCAGCGCATTCTTACGAAACCATGACCACCTGCTATTTTTTCCTTACTCTCATAAAACGTCCAGGTTTGTAACCAAGTTCAGATTTCCTTTCCACGTGTGCCATGCGTCCTGACGTTTCATGTGTCTTTCCTATTTTGAGTACAGAGGAAGTCCACAGTTTAAAAATGGAAAGGAGACTTGGCTTCTTCACCTGTGCCTACTTTTAGCATCAAAACCATGGCAACATCATACACATAGTTCATCATACGTTTTCACAGCAGATTTATTCTGCCAGGGACGGCTTTCTGATCTGCTTATTTAAAACCAATGTGAATTTTATATCAAACTTGCTTTACACATGACAATGAAATCCTACACTGTACTGAAAGCTGGAGAGGCCCGTGAGAGGTGAAGACTCTCCCTGACCCAGCTTCTGTGTTCATCAGGAGCAATAAGAGTGTACACACCGCCTTGGTCCTAAGTCAGCAAAGAGCAAGGGATGGGCTATGTCAAGGGCTGGAACAGAGGCCAGGAAGCAACATGTCTTCCCACACCAGCTTTGATGGGTGTGCGAGCAGGGACACCACGTTTCCACGTGTCTTCCAGGGTGAGCGGGGGTCCACTTCTCCTCCCACCAAGTGCAGCTGCTGTCACAGAAGGGGTTCACAGGGAGGCTCCCCAACAATGAGAAACAGCTGTTCCTCGGGTCTCTGCGATGGCACAGGATTACAAAGCCGAAGGGCAAAACTGAGGTTCCTCTAGGGGCGTCAGCCTGAAAAGTAGGCTTCACCGGATGCATGCCCACAGGCCCCCAAACAGGCACAGTTCTTTAAAACATGCTTTGCTGCATTGTGCTAGAAATTATCCCTCTAAAAGATGATTTCAAGCTGGAGAAGACTCTTGAGACTCCCTTGGACTTCAAGGAGATCAAGCCAGTCCATCCTAAAGAAAACCCTGAATTTTCTTTGGAAGGACTGATGCTGAAGCTGAAGCTCCAATCCTTTGGCCACCTGATGTGAAGAACTGACTCATTGGAAAAAACTCTGATGCTGGGAAAGATTGAAGGCAGGAGGAGAAGGGGCAACAGAGGATGAGATGGCTGGATGGCATCATTGACTCAAAGGGCATGAGTTTGAGCAAGCACTGGGAGATGGTGAGGGACAGGGAAGCCAGGCATGCTGCAGTCCATGGGGTCACAAAGAGTCGGACATGACTTGGCGACTGAACAATGACAACAAATCCCTCCAAACGAGGAGTTGTCACATGTCTATAATCTGTCACAGACCAGGGCTGTGCATTCAATTTTAAAATTTTGAATAGAAAAGCACTAGGAGAGGAAGAACGACTGAAATGACATCATTCAATGCTGGTTGGGAAGCTTTTAGAAGTCACAGCGGTTGCCTGATTGATAGGGTAGGTAAAAATAATAATAACACTAACTAAAGAGGTGGGTAAAAAATAACACAAATTAAAGAGAAAGACATTTATCACAGATTTCTTAATTATTCTGGGGTGTGCAACTTCACAGCTTAAGCAGCTGTGTTATCGTAATATAAGCTTAGCAAAAATTTCTCCAAAAAGCAATATACTAGCACATGGATTTCTGTTTAATGTTATGTGGCAGCCTGGATGGGAAGGGAGTTTGGAGAGGAATGGATACATGCATATGTTGTGGCTGAGTCCCTTCGCTGTCCAGCTGAAACTATCACAATATTGTTAATCAGCTATACCCCAATACAAAATAAAAAGTTTTAGGAAAATTACTATACTAAGTATTCGTGTGCCAAAGATGGAGCCATGCGGTTCTCCAGAGATGGGGGTTGTGGGAAGGGAACTGGGTGAAGGTGGACAAAAGGTACAAACTTTCAGTTTTAAGATAAACAAGTCCTGGGGATGTAACATATAGCATGGTCACTATAGTTAATTACACTATATTGTATATTTGAAAGTTGCTAAGAGAGTAAACCTTAAAAATTCTTGTCACAAAAAAAGGGGTAACTGGGGACTGCCCTGGTAGTCCAGTGTTTAGGACTTTGTGCTCCCAGTGCAAGGGGCCCAGGTTCGATCCCTGGCCAGGGAAGTAGATCCCACATGCCGCAACTAAGAGTTCACATGCCGAAACTAAAGATCTCCAGTGCCACAACTAAGACTTGGTGCAGCCAAACAAATAAATGATGAACAAATATTGAAAAAAAAAAAAAAACTGCAACTGTATGGTTGCTGTCGTTTAGTCGCTAAATCATGTCCGACTCTATTGTGACCCTATGACCTACAGCCCACCAGACTCCTATCAGTAGGATTCTCCAGGCAAGAACATGGGAGGGTTGCCATTTCCTCCTCCAGGGGATCTTCCTGACCCAGGGGCTGAACCTGAGTCTCCTCCTTGACAGATAGTTCTTTACCACTGAGCCACCAGGGAAGTCCAACTATATGGCAATGGATGTTAACTTCATTTTGTAATATGCATTTGTACTCAATAATTACCTTATACACTTGAAACTTATACAAAGTTGTATGGTAATTATATCTCAATAAAACGGGAGGGGGAGGGATAAAAATAGAGTGAAAAAGTGACTGACTGAAATAGCTGTTTATCAGTTCAGTTCAGTTCAGTCGCTCAGTCGTGTCCGACTCTTTGCAACCCCATGAATCGCAGCACACCAGGCCTCCCTGTCCATCACCAACTCCCGGAATTCACTCAGACTCACGCCCATCGAGTCAGTGATGCCATCCAGCCATCTCACCCTCTGTCGTCCCCTTCTCCTCCTGCTCCCAATCCCTCCCAGCATCAGAGTCTTTTCCAATGAGTCAACTCCTCACATGAGGTGGCCGAAGTACTGGAGTTTCAGCTTTAGCATCATTCTTTCCAAAGAAATCCCAGGGCTGATCTCCTTCAGAATGGACTGGTTGGATCTCCTTGTTTATAGCTTGGATCAATTTCCGTGACTTTAGTCCTCTATCACAACACAGGAAAGAAAATAACTTGTTCTGGAAAACGTGTTAAGGCCAAAAAGTGGCCCCCGTTTTAATAAAATTGATGTGAGGAGAAGAGGAAAAACAGCATTTTGAAACTAAATATGCATAAGATGTTATACAAATGAGTTATGATTTTATATCTGTCAACACAGTGAGCTAACAGTGATTTCACAATTACTACAAGTCAAAAACTGGACCCTTTCTATTTACATTCCAGGAAGCTAACGTAGGCAAAGTGGCCTAAAACTTTTCCTGGATCTTGGCAATGGAAAGGAGAGTCAACACACATTCAAGGTGCCCTTATGTTGCATATGAATTGTATTCTGAATGGAAGGAGAAATCATCAAAATAGTCCTGGCTGCTGCATGAAAACCCCTCTTCAGGGTTAAGAGGAAGAGTGGGGGTCAGTCAGGGGTAAGATCTGGCCCTGGTCCAGGGGGTGACAGAGTGGGGCTTGGGGCTCTAGGTCACATTCTGGAGATGGAGCCAAGCAGGTTTCCTTATGGACTAAACTTGTGAAATACGAATAAGGTGAAACCACATATGACTTCAGCCTATACACCTGACCCCCATGAAGTCCTTAAAAGCACGTCTTTGAAAAATAGCTAATGGCCTAGGATACCCAACATATTAAAAAAGCCTGGAGAACTTTTCTGCAAAATGTCCCCATACTAAACATTTTCAAATCTGTGAGCCATATGGTCTCTATCACAGCTAATCAACTCCACTACTGTGGCTCAGTTTTCCAGTAGTCATGTATGAACATGAGAGCTGGACCATAAAGAAGGCTGAGCATTGAAGAATTGATGTTTTTCCAACTGTGGTGCTGGAGAAACTTCTTGAGAGTTCCTTGGACATTGAGGAGATCAAAGCAGTCAATCCTAAAGGAAATCAACCCTTAATATTCACTGGATGGACTGATGCTAAAGCTGAGGCGCCAATACTTTGGCCACCTGATTTGAAGAGTCGACTCATTGGAAAAGACCCTGATGCTGGGAAAGACTGAAGGCAAATGGAGAAGGGGATGGCAAAGGATGAGATGGTTAAATAGCATCACAGACTCAATGGACATGAATTCGAGCAAACTTGGGGAGATAGTGAAGGACAGGGAAGCCTAGTGTGCTGCAGTTCATGGGGTCGCAAAGAGTCAAATACAACTTAATGATGAAACAACTGTAGCTCAGACAATATGTAAAGGAATGAATGTAGGCCACAGTTGGCAAACCTCTGTTTTTTAAACACACCCCCACCACCAGTTAGAGTATGTGGTATTTTTAATTGATTAAAGAAAACCAACAGGAAGGAACTGTTGGAAGGAACCTAATATTTATAGCAATCATCTCTAGGGTTTCTATTTTCTTTTGTGATTTTCAAGTATTTTCAAAAATTTCCCCATATGGATATATGTAGTCAGATAAAAATCTACCCCCCAAAAGTGTGAAATTCTACCTTTACAGATCTAAAAGAAAAAACAAAGTCAGGATACTGTATTTTGGTGTCCTGTCGTTGATCATACTTTCAAACGGAGATTTTTTTTTTTAATATAAAAATACTTATGGAAAAGGTCATCAGTAAATAAATTCTAAGTCTGTAGATGACAAGAAAATAACCTGTCATGCTTCCTAGAACTGGAGAGAGCCTGTGTGAGGAACAAGGAAGGCTGTTTTTCACTGCATTGGCTGAGTCCCTGGAAAAGATTGCATCTTGACTTAGCAGTTGGATGGTGTGCAGTCCAGGTAAATATTGTGTTGCTATGACCGAAATCGTCCTGCCATGTGGGTCACCCTGTCATATAATTAGTCTCTTATCATATCAGGTGCAAATCAAAGCCATAGCAGTCGCTGTTAATGTGGTAAATGAACAAACCAGAAACTCTCTTCCTGGATCCGCGTCTGATTTGAACCAGCCCACCCTGGTGGCTCAGATGGTAAAGAATCTGCCTGCAGCGCAGGAGACCCAGGTTCAATCCCTGATTCGGGAAGGTCTCCTGGAGGAGGAAATGGCAACCCACTCCAGTATTCTTGCCTGGAAAATTTCATGGAAAGAGCAGCCTGGTGGGCTACAATCCACGGGGTGACAAAGTGAATGGATATGGACACGACTGAGGGACTAACACTTCAGCCCACCAAAGACAACAGAAGGGTCGTCTGGTGGCATTTTTCAGTAGCAAGAGGAACCTCAGAGGATATGGACCATCTCGAGGACCCCCAGCTGTCTCACTGCTTTCATTTCTCATGGCCTTCACTGCACACAGTAGCAAACCCCTGTGCATCCACCCATGGAACTGGGCAGAGGGTGAAATTTAACCTTGAAGTTCATGGATACTGTCCCCAGCCTCTCCCATTCACCTCATCCTGCACACGGTGAGGTTCACGGTCTCCCATCATCCGATACCATCCTCCACGCCCGGAAGGCTGGGCCGAGTGGCAGCTCCACTTCCTCCCTGCCCCCTTCCCCCCGCCCTCCCTCCCAGGTCTTGATCCC
>SJXQ01005405.1:103290-164794 GCA_006408695.1 Aepyceros melampus | reverse complement strand
TCTTGATCCCCCAGTCCACTTCCAGGAAACCCACCCCGGCCATCAACCTCTCCTCTGTTGCCAAATGTTCTTTACTTCCAATGCCATTGTGAGTCCTCACCCCCAGCAGTAAACCTGCTGGTGTCTGGTCCCCTCGCTGTGCTGGGCACATGGCGTGTTCCTTGGGCAGTAGTACTCAGTGACCCCCGAGTGGGTCCTGATGCGGCTCCATCACCCACCAGCCGGGTGAGCTCGAGCAAGCAACTCGACCTCTCCACCTGTTTCCTAGTCTGTGCAATGAGGATCATTAAAGTACTGGCAACAGGGGCTGCAAAGACTTAAGGCACACGTAAATGTTGTAAGTGGATTAGACTGAGCGTGTAAGAGTAAACGAGATACTGTCATATGCAAAACATAGAGGACAGCGCCGGGGTTCTGACTGTCCTACGTGTTGGCTTTAAAAACACACACAAGAGACAGAGATTCAGTCTCACGTTTTCCATGTGGCTCTCTCCAATCACAACAATCTTTCCTTTCTCTAACTATCAGTGCAATATCAATATAAGAAATGAATGACTGACTTGATGGACATGAGTTTGAGCAAGCTTCAGGGTTTGGTGATGGACAGGGAGGCCCGGCTTGCTGCAGTCCATGGGGTCGTCAAGAGTCAAACACAACTGAGTGACTGAACTGATGTTTAGGTTTCCTATTCTTTCATTTTTTAAATGTTTTTTATATTTTATTATTTTTTAATTGGAGGATAATTACTCCACAATATTGTGATGGCTTTTGCCATATATCAACACGAATCAGCCAGAGGTATACCTGTGTCCCCTCCCTCTTGACTGCCCATCTCTACCTCTCCTCTGCTCCCCACCTCTCTCCCCAGCCCCCTCTCCACCGCTCCTCGCCTCCCCACCTCTCCCCCCAGCCCCTGGTCCCTCTAGTTGTCACAGAGCACTAGATTGAGCTCCCTGTGTCATACATCAAATTCCCACTGGCTATCTATTTTACATACGGTAATATATATGCTTCCATGCTCAGAGAAGGCAATGGCACCCCACTCCAGTACTCTTGCCTGGAAAATCCCTTGGACAGAGGAGCCTGGGGGTCTGCATCTGTGGGGTTGCAGTCCGTGGGGTTGCTATGAGTCGGAAATGACTGAGCGACTTCCCTTTCACTTTTCACTTTCCTGCATTGGAGAAGGAAATGGCAACCCACTCCAGTGTTCTTGCCTGGAGAATCCCAGGGACGAAGGAGCCTGGTAGTCTGCCATCTATGGGGTCACACGGAGTCGGACACGAATGAAGCGACTTAGCAGTAGCAGTAGCAGCATGCTTCCATGCTAGTCCCTCAAATCATCCTACCCTAAGGAAACTATAACTGAAAAAGACACATGGACCCCAACGTTCACTGCCTCACTATTTAAAATAGGATGTGGAAGCAACCTAGAAGTCCATCACAAATGGATGGATAAGGAAGTTGTGGTACACAATGGAATATTACTTAGCTATATAAAAAGGAATGCATTTAATTCAGTTCTAATGAGGTGGCTGAACCTAGAGACTATCCTAAAGTGTGAAGTAAGGCAGAAAGAGAAAGACAAATATTGTATATTCTTTCATTTTTGATCCTTCATTACTGCTGGCCATTTCTCCTCTTGATAATAATAACGGCACCAAGGACTGCTTACTAATGGATCAAGTGCTTTATGTTTGTTATTTCATGTAATCCTTGGAAAATCTTAGGGAAGGTGTTGCTCCAATCCCCTTTCACAGAGGAAGAAAGAGACGGAGGGCTGCAGCACCTTGCTCAAGGCCGCAGGAGGGACGTGGAAACGGGCTTGAGCCAGGGCTGTGTTTCTTCTGCTGAATCACACGTTGCTCACAGCACCATTCTAGACTCATCTGAGTTGCTTATTAATTCTATCGTTCAGCTACATGACTGATTCATCTAATAAGTGTTTATTGATGGCAATTATAGGCCAGACAGCAGGAGGGCAAAGATTAGAAAAGCTCCCTGTTATCATCAAGTCTGTCTGGTGGGGAAGACAACACAAATCAAGGGGCAATTACAAAGTAATGTGCTGTCAGGACAGGTCAAGGACAGGGTGATACGGAAAGGCACGTGATAAGCAGAGAGGGGGCAGGCTAGATAGGAATGCAGGGGAGGGAGTGGGGAACGAGATCCCCCAGGCGTTAAACAGGATTTCTCCCAACAAAGGAGGCAGTGGACAGCCTGCGTCGGGCTTTCCCTAGAGCGCGTGTGGCCAGCAACCTTGTTAGGGAGGTCTGTGCTCCTCCCACTGCACGGTTCCTTTCCAACATGAGGAAGCGGCATCCTTGGGAACCATCGGCCCTTCTGGGCCCTGCCGCACTGTTAAAGGACTTAGACCACTAGGCTGGAGGGAATGGGCCACGTCCTCCTTGGCCTTAGAAACCGTCCTTTAAAAACAGACACGGGAAGGCAGACACTCAGCTGCATCCTGATATCCAAGTGGAGCTAGTGGTAAAGAGCCTGCCTGCCGATGGAGGAGACATAAGAGACACGGGTTTGATCCCTGGGTTGAGAAGATCCCCTGGAGGAGGGCATGGCAACCCACTCCAATATTCTTGCCTGGAGAATCCCATGGACAGATCTGCGTGGCAGTCTATTGTCCAAAGGGTCGCAAAGAATCGAACACAAATAAAGCAACTTAGCACGCATGCACAGCGTCCAGTGGAAACCCAGTGACACTGAATATCAGTGGCCTGTCTGTCACTCACGTCTGTGGGTATCAGGGCAGTGATGCAATTTCCCAGGACATCAGAGGTTTCATCTTAATTGACTCATTAGTGTTCAAAATGTTTTTCCATTTTCATGTTTTTTTTTTTTTCCTTTCAGTTCCCTCATGCTGGGTCTCCATGCAGATGATAAAGGGAACGCCTAAAGCAATTACCTAAATTAAAAGATACTTGCTCCTTGGAAGAGAAACTATGACCAACCTAGCGGCATATTAAAAAGAATCATTATTTTGTCAACAAAGGTTCGTCTAATTAAAGTTATGGTCTTCCAGTAGTCATGTACGGATGTGAGAGTTGGACTATAAAGAGAGCTGAGTGCCAAAGAATTGATGCTTTTGAACTCTGGTGTTGGAGAAGACTCTTGAGAGTCCCTTGGACGCAAGGAGATCAACCCAGTTCATCCTAAAGAAAATCGGTTCTGAATATTCATTGGAAAGAATGATGCTGAGGCTCCAATTCTTTGGTCACCTGATGCGAAGAGCTGACTCTCTGAAAAAGACCCTAATGTTGGGAACGATTGAAGGCAGGAGAAGGGAATGACAGAGGATGAGATGGTTGGATGGCATCACTGACTCAATGGACATGAGTTTGAGCAAGCTCTGGGAGTAGGTGATGTACAGGGAAGCCTGGCGTGCTGCAGTTCACAGGGTCACAAAGAGTTGGACACGACTGAGCAACTGAACTGAACTGAAAGCAATTACCTAGATGCCATTTTTAAAGCATTTTTGCCAAGTGTAAAATCTGCATATTACACTGAATTATCTGCATATTTGTAAAGAAATGTTTACCAATTACCTGAACAAGAAGATAATGGCATGAATTCTTTGCCTGAAGTGATAAGCCAGAAAATTCTCCTTCAGGGCAAAGGTCTGGGCAACCAAAAAGAATGACACGTTTTCTCTACACCCACTGATTTACAACAATGAGCATGTTATCAACAACAAAAAACCTCAGCATTAGAGTACGTGTTCCGAGTAACCGAGGCTCTGACTGTGAGAAGTGTGTTGTCTACACACACTCTAAGACATGAGATACGAGGTCCCCGCTGGTGTGATGCTGTGTGATGGGATGCTCCCCTAGGTTACTGTGTGTAAGGGCAGGGCGCCCCACGCTTGCCCGGCCCCGCTGCAGAGTGCAGACGTATAGAGCGGGTGGAGAGGCGAGGCTGCTCTGCTTATTTCAGCCAACCTTATCAAGGCCAAGACCATCAGGTGATAATGTGTGAATGAATCAGAAGGGGTGGCCTGGGGATTTCTGCACTCACAGCAACCTTCACACTTCACTCCTGGCCAGCTCGCATTTCCCTCTGCTGAGCGCTTACCAGCCGCTTTTCACAGGAGACTCAGAACACCCATCTTACTAATTTGTTCAGGGCAGAAGCCCCGTTAGAATCATACTCTCCGCAGAGATTGCTGCATTGCTACAATATCCCTGCCAAACTCCCGCAAGGCGGTGTCTGCGGCTGTTATTTTTCTTCTGGAAACAATGGCCTCTGGTCACTCGTTCACTCATCAAGCATTTTTAGGGAGCACGTATTAAGTGCCAGGCACTGTGCTAGGCCCTGGGGGGAGGGGGTCACAGAGGTGGATCCAGGAGACACGATCTCCATTTCATAGAGCTCCCAGGGTAGTAGAGAAGTTATGGAGCTCCCAGGCTAGTAGAGAAGCTGAATTTGAAGCAAAGGCACAGACCAACATGGGTGGGCATGCTAAGTCACCTCAGTCATGTCTAACTCTTTGCGACCCCATGGACTGTAGCTAGCCAGGCTCCTCAGTCCACGGGATTCTCCAGGTAAGAATACTGGAGTGGGTTGCCATGCCCTCCTCCAGTGAGTCTTCCCAACCCAGGGGTCAAACCTGGGTCTCCTGAGGTTCCTGAATTGCAGGCAGATTCTTTACCACTGAGCCAATGGGGAAGCCCACAGACCAACACATAAAGGCCCATTTGGTTAAGAGCTAAGACCATTTGGTTAAAAGCTAAGCTCTGGGTCCTAACAACGAAGGATTTAAAGCAGACCACGCATGTTTTTTTCTCTTCTCTCCACTGCCAAATGTGTACAAGCATGTTTGCAGGCGGCATGAGTCCTCAGGAGATCTGAGCGCTTGGTCGATTTCAGAGGCACCAAGGGCGGGAGTGGTCTGCACGCTGGCGGGAGCTATAGAATAGGTGTGGGATGCGCCCTGCACTGGGTCAGCAGAGCTGTCTGCTATGCCTCAGTGCCTGATTTAAAATCACACAAAGGGACTTCCCTGGTGGTCTGCTGGCTAAGACTCCGTGCTCCCAATGCAGGGAGCTTGGGTTCCATCCCTGGTCAGGGAACTAGATCCAACATGCCACAGCCAATGTCTCCTGAGGTTCCTGAATTGCAGGCAGATTCTTTACCACTGAGCCAATGGGGAAGCCCACAGACCAACACATAAAGGCCCATTTGGTTAAGAGCTAAGACCATTTGGTTAAAAGCTAAGCTCTGGGTCCTAACAACGAAGGATTTAAAGCAGACCACGCATGTTTTTTTCTCTTCTCTCCACTGCCAAATGTGTACAAGCATGTTTGCAGGCGGCATGAGTCCTCAGGAGATCTGAGCGCTTGGTCGATTTCAGAGGCACCAAGGGCGGGAGTGGTCTGCACGCTGGCGGGAGCTATAGAATAGGTGTGGGATGCGCCCTGCACTGGGTCAGCAGAGCTGTCTGCTATGCCTCAGTGCCTGATTTAAAATCACACAAAGGGACTTCCCTGGTGGTCTGCTGGCTAAGACTCCGTGCTCCCAATGCAGGGGGCTTGGGTTCCATCCCTGGTCAGGGAACTAGATCCAACATGCCACAGCCAAGAGTTCCTGGAGTAGGAAATGGCAACCCACTCCAGTATTCATGCCTGGAGAATCCCATGGACAGAGGGGCCCGGCAGGCTACAGTCCATGGGGCTGCATAGAGTCGGACACAACTGAAGTGACAGCACTTAGCACAAGGGTTCACAGGCTGCAACTAAGACCCCGTGCAGCCAAATAAACAAATAAATGTCTTTTTGAAAAAGCCACACAGGACCACATGAGAGCTTTTGAGTCTTTTTCTCTTCTTTGCAGCCCACCTCCTGTGCCCAACCATTTTCTTGCCTCTTGCTTGAAACGGACCACCCAAATGCTGGGATTGATGACAATTTTCTGACCAGTTTTCACCAACGAAGAAGCCTGCCTTTTCCCAGGGGTGGCCTTGAACTCCATGAGCCTTCTTATTCATCCCCAGAGAGAAGATCTCACAAACTGCCCTGAAGCTGATCAGTGTTGATAAAACCCAAACTCACTCCTTTGTGTCTCTGAACGGGAGGAATCCGATTACTCACAGTCGCAATGAGAGCAACAAGGATTATAAGTCAACCTAAGAGGATCACCTCCCACTACATGGAATCGACATGCCAGCCCTTCTACACATTTTAACTCCTCTCCCAAGGCTCCTCCCAGACACACAGGTCTCAGGGCAAACACAGGTCTCTCGAGACACCCTGGTCTTCCTTATTACTTCTTTGGTGCTCTGATATTTATCCGCTCATCCCACCCAACTGGAAATACTCAGGCACGGGTGTGTCAGAGCCTGTGGGTGAGTCCAGAGGCTGTTGGGTGATTGGTGTGTGATGCTGAGGACACCAAAGCAAAGGGATGCCCAAGGCCATGGGGATTTTGACAAATTAAAATCAGAGTCTGGAAGAGAATGGATACATGTATATGTACAGCTGAGTCCCTTCCACTGTTCATCTGAAACTACCAGAACATTGTTAATCGGCTATGTGCGTATGCGCTAAGTCACTTCAGTCGTATCCAACTCTGCGACCCCATGGACTGTAGCCTACCAGCCTCCTCTCACCATGGGATTCTCCAGGCAAAAATACTGGAGTGGGCTAAACTGGCTATACCTCAATACAAAATAAAAATTTTTAAGTTAAAAAAAATAGTTAACAACAATAACAAAATATCAGAGTTGGAAGATTTTACCCATAATGAGGCTTCCAAGTTTATCTGAGACTCCTGGGGGAGGATTTTGGCCAGAAGACCAGAGGAAGGCTTTTCAAATACGGACTTGCTTGAGGGTCCCCCCAGGATGAGCTGTCAGGGCGAGGAGGGCATATCCACAGAAACAGGGCCCCAAGATGGCAAGAGGTCCCATCTCAGCCAACAGGCCTTCTGGACCCCTGCCTGCTCTCCCCCTGACCATCACTCACCCATCCCACTCTCCCTCGAGGGGCCTACCCTCCCAACCCTGGACAGTGGCACAGATCAGAGAACCACCCTCGTTCCTGGAGCTCCTACTGGGAAGAGCCAGGCCCTTGGCAGGGTTCCATGGGTTCTAACCCTCATCGTGACCCCTGCATTAACTAGCATTTCCCATGTATCAAAAGTGAAGAAATGAGGGGCTTCCCTGGTGGTCTATGGTTAAGACTCTGTGCTTCCACTGCAAGAGTCCTGGGTTCCACCCCTGGTCAGGGAACTAAGATCTCTTAGGCTGCATGCTGCAGCCAAAAAAAAAAAAATGAGGAATTGAGGCTTTGAGGTTTTGGAACTTGCCCAGAGCCAGGTGCCTAGGAAAGAGAGCTGGGCTGCAACCCCAGCAACCCCAGGCGGGAGCCCCGGAGCCCGTTCTGTAAATGCTGCCCCTGTTCTGCTTGGATATCTGCCAGCTGCCAGCATCTGCAGAGGCTCAACTGTGGGGCGTGGGCGCAGCATCTGCAGCGGCTCAACTGTGGGGCGTGGGCGTAGGTCCTACATGGTGTGTGGCTATGACCACAGATCAAACCAAGGCTCTGGTTCGTCAAAGGGAAAAATACAGTGTGAGGCATGGGTGTGGGCAGCCACGGGGTGACTTCAGGCCCCAGGGGCCCCTCATCTGCAAAGGGGAGTGTGAGGACCCTGCCCCGGGCTGCAGGCAGGGGCGCTGCTGTGGGAGCAGATGGCAAGCAGATCAAATTCAGGAATTCTCCACCCCCAATACAGTCACAGAATACGGAGGAACTTAGCACTCATGTGTATTCAAGGATCTTCACAGGGAGGACTTAGCTCCTTTTACTGATATCTGTGGCTGTGCTTAGTCTGTGATATCTGATATCTTAGGCTGTGCGACCCCATGGACTGTAGCCCACCAGGCTCCTCTGTCCATGGGGATTCTCCAGGCAAGAATACTGGAGTTGCCGTGCCCTCCTCCAGGGACATCTGTGGGGACTAACAGAGTTCCAGCAGGACCCAAGTCAGAGCAAGACATACGGTGCCCAGCCCCTGGAGAGGATTTGAAAAGTTAACCCCCCACCACTCTGGGAGAGGTGACCCCAGCTCTAGATTGCTCTGAATGAAGGGAACCTGAGGGGTGACCGCTCCAGGCAGCGGGAGGGATAGTGCACCTCCTGGCTTCCCTGCGGAGGCTTGTTCTGAGCAGGGCAGCAGCTTTAGATCAGCAGTTCCTCTCATGCGTGAGCTCAGGCCTTCAGTCCTGTAGGCTCCTTACGACTCCACAGACTGCAGCCCTCCAGGCTCCTCTGTCCATGGGATTCTCCAGGCGAGGATACCGGAGCGGGTTGCCATTTCCTTCTCCAGGGGATCTCCCGACCCAAGGATCAAACCTGCGTCTCCTGCATTGGCAGGTGGACTCTTTACGCTGAGCCACTTGGGAAGCCCCGGGGGCTCCTCTACGTCTCATGAAAATGATTCCCAAGTAACAGCAGCCATGGCAGCTGTTCTGCCATGTTTTGTTCAACACAAGACAGCATGTTCTGCTTGATGCTATACATACAGGATCTCCATCAAGCCTTCCCAGAGCTCTGGGAGGGGAATTCTATCACTATACCCATTTTAAAGACGAGCACAATGAGGTCAGGAGACGTCTGAACTCAAGTCTGTCGTAGCCAGGACTCTGCCTCTTGGCAAGATCTCTGACCTCCTAGAACACCATGCACTCTCTCCTCAGTGTCCCCAACCCTGAGAACCAAAAAGGGGTGGCAGCGCTCTTCTCCAAAAGAAAGCTGAGGCCGGTTTGTAAGAAGCTGTTACAGACTCAGTTTGTATTTCAAAAATTTTCAGAAATGACTGAAATCATCTCTTCAGACATCAAGTTCAAAATGTCCCTATATGCAGCTCAAAAATCTCTGCTTTGGGGGTATTCCCCGGGAAGGGCTCCGCACTTCACGTCCACGTAGCTGGGGACATTCACAAAGGGGACACAGAGGCAGGGAGGCCCTGACTTGGCAGTCTGTTACAAGGAGCCTGGAGGAAATAAACAAGTTATTTTGTTCCCGCGCTCACGTGCTCTGTCCCATCGCCAGCAGGGAGAGTCCTCAGAATTCAGCGACTAATCAGATGATGGGCTGTAAAGCACACCCCTGAATGTCATCAGGGCCCAGGCATTTGCACTGGGAATCCAGAAATAAGCTGTCACCGCAGGGATGTGTGCCGGCTGGAAATAATTTCCAGAACATGTTTCGTAATCTAGGGCTGGGACTCAGCGAGCCAGACAGGAAAGGTCAAGACCAGCCTCTTGTCCTGCCGGCCCGGCCTCCTCTCCTGTCCTGTCTCCGGGGCCCCTGCTTGCTGCCTGGCCCTGGCCCCCCAGGTCCCGTCCCCACAATTGCCAGCAGAGCCAACTGTCCTGGGACCTTGCCTCACCATGTCACTTCACTCTACTGAAGGCAGATCTCATTGTTTCCTTGACTTGTCTTAAACATGTTTTGAGTAATTGTCAAAATTTGTTAAGAAGTTTATACACCAGACATTTAAATGTCAAGTGATTACTGCTATCAGATTCTTTACTTATCCAATACGCCTAAATTGAAAGACATGTTTTAAAATAACTTTTCTTTTCCAAGTCAGCTTTGCTCAGAGTAGAAAATGTGAATGACACTTTTAAATGAACAGATAAGAACTCTGCTGGAGGAAAGCGCACATTCAAATAATTATTTTAACATAAAACTTCTAAGTATCTTCTTTAGATTCTTGACTGTTTTTTTTGGTTAGGACAAAGGATGTGGCTGCTGAAAAGAAAACAGACATTCAGCAAGTAGATTTATGAAAATTGGTTCTTTGGGAATACTTCTTGATGGGGATCTAAGCACCAAAGAATTGATGCTTTTGAACTATGGGGTTGCAGAAGACTCTTGAGAGTCCCTTGGACTGCAAGGAGATCAAACCAATCAATCAACCCTGAATATTCACTGCAAGGACTAAAAGGATCAACCTAAAGGCAATGAACCCTGAATATGTATTGCAAGGACTGATGCAGACGTGGAAGCTCCAATACTTTGTCCATCTGATGCAAAGAACCAACTCATTGGAAAAGACCCTGATGCTGGGAAAGATTGGGGGCAGGAAGAGAAGGGGATGACAGAGGATGAGATGGTTGGATGGCATCATTGACTCAATGGACATGAGTTTGAGTAAACTCTGAGAGTTGGTGATGGACAGGGAGGCCTGGCGTGCTGCAGCCCATGGGGGTCGCAAAGTTGGACATGACTGAGCAACTGAACAACAGCACAAAAGTGAGCCAAAGTCCAGAGCTTTCTTGATGCAAACTGGGTGTCTCGACTAAAAACAACCAGCACAGGCAGTTTCAGTTCCCAGGGCACTGGCCTCTACCCTACTGACGCCTTTTAAGCACCTGTAAATTTCTTAATAACAAATCAGTGATCTCATTATGCTTGTTTACGACACAGTCATTTGTGAAGTCAATCACTGATGAAACTTGAGAGGACAAAGTGTACCAGCCTAAGAGGGAGAGGGAGACAGTGGGATCTGATGGGGCTGGACGCAGGATTCATGCGTCTGTCACACAGAAGCTTCTGTCTCTGCAGACACAGGCCAGAGCTAAAGAATGAGCTCACCTCTACCACAAATTCAATTATGAGCGACAGGATCTTAAACACTGAGAATCTGAAACCCTTTGGTTCTGATCCCTTTAGGAAATCCACATACCTGTAAATAATTCACTTGGTCGCTGTAGGAAAATCAAATCTGAGAAAGATTTAGGCTGGTTAATGAGTAATGTGGAGCTGACTGATGATTATATAACAAGGGTAGGGAAGGAGAGGGATATCGGGGACCTGTGCCCGACAAGCAGGGGTGCTGGGCACTCATGTCCATCAGTTCCCCCGGGATCCAGGGGACGAAACTGAAATGACCTTTCTGAGCACAGTACTGGGGATGCAAAGTGACTGGGAAGACATTCGTCATGGCTGGCTGATACGTCCTGTGTGTGTTTTGTGGGGATCAAGGAAACAGCAGTTGTGTAAAAGGATGATTCACGACAACTAAAGCGGAAAAAAAAGCGTCAGTTCCGTCAAGTGACAAGTAAACAAGAAACATTTATCATGTGGTATCATTGTGCTTGGGAGATTCCAGGACAGGCATCACCTTCGACCCTGCCCTGGCCCAGGGCTTGCTTGTCTGAGGAGACATGACTAAGCATCACTTTCTCTCCTGTTCCATTAGCTAAAACAAATGGCTGCAATTCCACACTTGACTTTGTCCTTAGAAACACAGACGTAAAGGAAGAGCATCCAAGTTTCACAATAAAGTCTAATGTACCTGCCTATGCTTTCTTGTTCCAAGAAATACCAAGGGAGGCAACAATGTTATTATTTTATTAAAACATAATCAGAGTGTGTGTGGAGGGGCTGTTATATTCTAGAGCTGAGAGCTGAGGGCAGACAAGGTATGGAGTTCTAACAACTTCAGACTTCCCTGGTGATCCACTGCTTAAGAATCCGCCTTGCCAATGCGGGCGCTGCTGCTGCTGCTGCTAAGTCACTTCAGTCATTTGTCACTCTGTGCGACCCCATGGATGGCAGCCCACCAGCAGCCCACCAGGCTCCCCTGCCCCTGGAATTCTCCAGGCAAGAACACTGGAGTGGGTTGCCATTTCCTTCTCCAATGCATGAAAGTGAAAAGTGAAAGTGAAGGTGCTCAGTCGTACGCAACTATTAGCGACCCCATGGGTTGCAGCCCACCAGGCTCCTCCATCCATGGGATTTTCCAGGCAAGAGTACTGGAGTGGGGTGCCATTGCCTTCTCCGGCCAATGCAGGGGACACAGGTTCAATCCCTGGTCCGGGAAGATCCCGTGTGCACTAAAGGCTGCCCCTCGAGAGCCCATATGCCGCAACAAGAGTAGCCCCCACTCAGCCTGTGTGCAGCAAAGGAGACCCAGCACAGCCAAAGATAAAAATAAAATACAACCTTAATAACAACTTCATGGGGATAAAATTTCAGAGAATAAACTGCATGCGTTTAAAGCATAAGACTTCCTTGGTGGCTCAGACGGTAAAGTGTCTGCCTACAATGCAGGAGACCCGGGTTCGATCCCTGGGTCAGGAAGATCCCCTGGAGAAGGAAATGGAAACCCACTCCAGTATTCCTGCCTGGAAAATCCCACGGACAGAGGAGACTGGTGGGCTACAGTTCATGAGGTCGCAAAGAGTCAGACACGACTGAGAGACTTCCCTTTCACTTTTCAAAGCATAAAATCGGGTGAGTTTTGACAGATAACTACACCCGTGGGACCACCACCAGAAGCAAGATACAGAACACTTCCAATGCTCCCCTACTGAATACCTACCTACCTTGCCCTGGCAGCCACTGGTCGGTTTCCATCACTGGCCAGGAGAAATGGTGCCAGGGAGGAGCGCTCCACCTGACTCCTGCCCGAGGGCTTTGTGTGTGTGTGCATGGGGGCGTTAAAGCACAAGCATATTTTATTTTGCTCCACTGTATACAATACTAGCAGGGGACAGAGCTTTATAAAGACAGAAGACAGGTCGGGGGTGGGGGCCGTGTCTCAGAGTCAGTAGAACCTATAAGTGAAAGTGTTAGTTGCTCAGCAGTGTTTGACTATTTGAGACCCCATGGGCTGTAACCTGCCAGGCTCCTCGGTCCATGGGAATTCGCCAGGCAAGAATACTGGAGTGGGTGGTGATTTCCTCTTCCAGGAGACCTTCCCGCCCCAGGGATCAAACCCGGGTCTCCTGCACTGCAGGTAGATTCTTTACTGTCTGAGCCACCAGGGAAACCCTGGTGTCCTCCAAACACCCAGCCCTCTTTGGTGGTGGTCTTCCACGAAGGGCAAAGGAGAAGGTTGAGACCCACAGCCCAGCGAACTCAGCTCAGAACTCAGGTCTGCGCTGTCCATCTCTGCACGGTGCCTCCAGAAAGCATCTCTTTTTGTTTTTGAATGTATGACACATTGTTTTCATAAGTCAAAGGGCTGCTTAATCGTTTTGACTAAAAGAAATACATGCCACACAGCACATGTGAAGGGACATCTCAGCCACATGGAAGAGTGTGGGAACTAGCTTTGGGATTACCTGGAGAAAACGTCAGAAAATTCCTGCCAGGATTTTAGAACTGTCCTTCGCCAGGCAAGAATACTGGAGTGGGTGGCGATTTCCTCTTCCAGGAGACCTTCCCGCCCCAGGGATCGAACCCGGGTCTCCTGCACTGCAGGTAGATTCTTTACTGTCTGAGCCACCAGGGAAACCCTGGTGTCCTCCAAACACCCAGCCCTCTTTGGTGGTGGTCTTCCACGAAGGGCAAAGGAGAAGGTTGAGACCCACAGCCCAGCGAACTCAGCTCAGAACTCAGGTCTGCGCTGTCCATCTCTGCACGGTGCCTCCAGAAAGCATCTCTTTTTGTTTTTGAATGTATGACACATTGTTTTCGAATGTATGACACATTGTTTTCATAAGTCAAAGGGCTGCTTAATCGTTTTGACTAAAAGAAATACATGCCACACAGCACATGTGAAGGGACATCTCAGCCACATGGAAGAGTGTGGGAACTAGCTTTGGGATTACCTGGAGAAAACGTCAGAAAATTCCTGCCAGGATTTTAGAACTGTCCTGTTGTGTTGGACTGCAAGGAGATCAAACCACGCCATCCTAACAGAAATCAGTCCTGAATATTCACTGGAAGGACTGATGCTGAAGCTGAAGCTCCAATACTTTGCTACCTGATGCGAAGAACTGACTCACTGGAAAAGACCGTGAGGCTGGGAAAGATTGAAGGCAAGAGGAGAAGGTGACAACAGAGGATGAGATGGTTGGACAGCATCATTGATTCAACAGACATGAGTTTGAGCAAGCTCCGGAAGTTGGTGATGGACAGGGAGGCCTGGTGTGGTCCATGTGGTTGCAATGAGCCGGACAGGACTGAGTGAGTGAACTGAACTGTGTCTGTCTACACAGAACAGCTCCTACTTTATTTATGTCTGTCTCACGTATCAGTATCAACTGCTGTAGCCGCTTTGTTTTCTCTTATGAAGTGTACTTGACGTACAAAAACTTGCATATTTAAAGAGATCTATCTGATAATGTCTGACACATATACACACCCAAGAAACCATCACCGAAATCAATATAATAAACAATCCATCATTCTCCCCCAGTTTCCTGACACCCGTTTCACTTCTTGCCAATCACCCTTCCCTGACCACCCCACTCCATTCCAAGGCAAGGACTGATCCACCTTTTGTAACATAGATTAGCTTGCATTTAAAAAATTTGCTACAAATGGAATCTTATAGCATGTACTCTGTTTTGTCTGGCTTCTTTTATTCAGCATAATTATCTTGAGATTCATCCAAGTTGTTCCATTAATTCATCCCTTTTCACTGTAGTGTGCATGCATGCTAAGTCGCTTCAGTTGTGTCTGTCTCTTTTGCAACCCCATGGACTGTTGCTCGCCAGGCTCCTCTGTCCATGGGATTCTCCAGGCAAGAGAACTGGAGTGGTTTGCCATTTCCTCCTCCAAGGGATCTTCCCATCCCAGGAATTGAACCTGCGTCTCCTGCCTTGCAGGCAGATTTTTTACCTGCTGAGCTACCTGGGAAGCTCTTTTCATGGTCGAGCAGAGTTCACTGTAGGGATAGACACAATTTACTCATCCGTTACCTGTCACAGAATAGTGTGGGGCTATTACAAATAACGACATTGTGAACATTCACGTCCAAGACTGCGTGGACACATTTCATGACTGATCCACCTTTTGTAACATAGATTAGCTTGCATTTAAAAAATTTGCTACAAATGGAATCTTATAGCATGTACTCTGTTTTGTCTGGCAGGTGTATGTTTATCTTTTAAGACTGCCCAGCAGATTTAGCAAACAGCTGTATATAGTATTCATTCCGTCTATATGAATGTGAGGACATGACAACTGCAACTGCTCCGCATCCTCATAAAACAGGGTATACTCAGTCCTTTTTAAAGAAAAAAACAGCCATTCTGGGAATTCCCTGGCATTCCTATGGTTCAGATTCCTTGCTCTCACTGCCAGGGGCCCAGGTTCAGTCCCTGGTCGGGGAACTAAGTAACCACAAGCTTTGCAGTGTGGTACAGAACAGAAGAAAATAAAATACTGTTTGTCCATTCAAATTGGTATTGGGGTGTCTCACTGCGGTTTTAATTTGCAGTTCTAGTGACTAATGATGGTGAGTATCTTTTCATGTATCTTTGTTGACGTATCTGTTTAAACCATTTGGACCTCTTTTACTGGGATATTTATTAAGTTTTAGTTCTTTATAGACTCTGGGTATGATTTTTTGGCAGCTATATGACTTACAAAACTCACCCCCATCTGTACTTTGACTTCTCATTCCCTCAATAGTCCAGTTAAAGAACAAAGGTTTTTTTAATCCTGATGGAGCCCACTTTGTCATTTTTCGTCTTTTATGGGTCATGCCTACAGCACTTTATCCAACAAACCTCTCCTTGATCCAGGATGATGGAGAGTTCCCTGCTTTCTCTTCTGGAAGTTTCATAGATGTAGGTTTACACTTAGGCCTGTGTTTTAACGCCCTTTAAAGTTATTTTTTGTGTGTATTGTATAAGGTATAGATCAGAGTTTATGATTTTGCATATGGATATTCAATTTTTTAAATACTACTTGTTAGAAGCCAACCTTTAGTTTATGATTTTGCACATAGATATTCAACTTTTTAAGCACTGTTTTAAAGAAAAAAACAGCCATTCTGGGAATTCCCTGGCATTCCTATGGTTCAGATTCCTTGCTCTCACTGCCAGGGGCCCAGGTTCAGTCCCTGGTCGGGGAACTAAGTAACCACAAGCTTTGCAGTGTGGTACAGAACAGAAGAAAATAAAATACTGTTTGTCCATTCAAATTGGTATTGGGGTGTCTCACTGCGGTTTTAATTTGCAGTTCTAGTGACTAATGATGGTGAGTATCTTTTCATGTATCTTTGTTGACGTATCTGTTTAAACCATTTGGACCTCTTTTACTGGGATATTTATTAAGTTTTAGTTCTTTATAGACTCTGGGTATGATTTTTTGGCAGCTATATGACTTACAAAACTCACCCCCATCTGTACTTTGACTTCTCATTCCCTCAATAGTCCAGTTAAAGAACAAAGGTTTTTTTAATCCTGATGGAGCCCACTTTGTCATTTTTCGTCTTTTATGGGTCATGCCTACAGCACTTTATCCAACAAACCTCTCCTTGATCCAGGATGATGGAGAGTTCCCTGCTTTCTCTTCTGGAAGTTTCATAGATGTAGGTTTACACTTAGGCCTGTGTTTTAACGCCCTTTAAAGTTATTTTTTGTGTGTATTGTATAAGGTATAGATCAGAGTTTATGATTTTGCATATGGATATTCAATTTTTTAAATACTACTTGTTAGAAGCCAACCTTTAGTTTATGATTTTGCACATAGATATTCAACTTTTTAAGCACTGTTTGTTAAACGCCATCCCAGGTGGAGCTAGTGGTAAAGAAACCACCTGCCAATGATGGAGAGATGTAAGAGATACAGTTTGACCCCTGGGTCGGGAAGATCCCCTGGAGGAGGGCATGGCAATCCACTCCAGTATTCTTGCCTGGAGAATCCCATGGACAGAGGAGCCTGGTGGACTACAGTCCATGGGCTCACAGTCGCACACGACTGAGCTACTTTGACTTTCACTTTCATCCTTTCTCCACTGAACTGCCTCTGAATCTTTGCTGAGAATTAGTTGTCATATATGTGTGAGTCTACCTCTGGACTCTACTCTGCCTGGATTAGCACAAGTTTTTAAGGAAAAGATAATTCAAAAACCACTTTATTTTTTTTTTTTTTTTGGAGCCACACTGTGAGGCTTGTGGGAATCCTAGTTCCCCAGTGAAGGACTGAACCCATGTCCCCCTGCAGTGGAAGCATGTGTCCTAACCACTGGACCACCAGGGAAGTCCCAGCATGGCTTTAAAATAAGCCTGCTCACTTGGTTTAGCTGGTAAAGAAACTGAGGCCCAAGAGTCGACCTTGTTTGCTCAAAGTCCAAACCGTCACCATCATCTCTTAAGATTCAATTCTTTTACATGCAAGGAGAAAGTCTATGCCAGGAAAAAATTCATTGAAATGACAGAAATCAACAGATTTTTATTAAAATGCAGTCTCGTTTCTGTTTACAACTATGAACAATCAGCTTTTAACAAAAGCAAAGAAATATATAAATATATTTCAGTCACAAAGAAAGCACAACTCTCTAAATTTCAGAGACTCCCTTCCCATCTCATTGGCTTCCCTGGTGGCTCAGACAGTAAAGAATCTGCCTGCAATGCAGGTGATTCAGGTTCGATTCCTGGGTCAGGACAATCCCCTGGAGAAGGGAATGGCAACCCACTCCAGTATTCTTGCCAGGAGAACCCCATGGACAGAGGGGCCTGGCGGGCTACAGTCCACGGGGTCACAAAGAGTTGGACAGGACTGAGCATCTACCACTTTCACTTTCCCACCCCACTGCCCCACTCAGGGCTTCACCTAGCTCAAGTGTCCCCAAGGGCTCTGAGCATCTCTAATCCTTGCACAATAATGCCACCAACATTCCATTCATTTCTTCACTGCTGGGCAAGTGAGGTGGTGAAAACACTTTAAACTCTTAACTATATCTTAATTTGCCTATATACTGTTTAAGAAGCTATGCTCTGAGAGGACTTCCCTGATGGTCCAGCGGTTAAGAATTCGCCTTGCAATGCAAGGAACTCGGGTTCAATCCCTGGTCAGGAAACTAAGCTCCCACACGCCTTGCAGCATGCACCACAACCACGGAGCCCTCCTCCTCTGGAGCGCGTGTGTCACAAGGAAAGATCCGCACAATGCAACGAAAATTTTGTGTGCTGCCACTAAGACCTGATGAAGCCGAATAAGTAAATTTTGAAAAAGAGAAGCAGCAGCAGCTATACCCTGGAAAAGGAAATAGAAGCAGTCTGGTAAGAGATGCAGTAAAATGCTGAGGTAAACCCAGCCCTTCGGAGGTGGACATGAGTCGATGTCTTCTCTCCATCACGTTAATCAAGGTCACCAAGCTGTGTACCCTTTTACATGGGGCCAGCACTTCCTGCCTCATGAACTGTCAGGCAGGCAAATCAGGTAAAGCTGAAAGTATAATATTTAGCACATGTGTGCGTGCTCAAGGGCTTCAGTAGTGTCTGACTCTTTGTGACCCTATGGGCAGTAGCCCTCCAGGCTCCTCTGTCCATGAGGTTCTCCAGGCCAGAATACTGGAGTGGGTTGCCATGCCCTCCCCTCCAGAGGATCTTCCCAACCCAGGAATCAAACCTGTCTCCAGCACTGCAGGTGGATTCTTTATCCACTGAGCCACTGGGAGACTCTTTGCAAGTCCATAGACTATACAGTCCATGGAATTCTCCAGGCTAGAATACTGGAATGGGTAGCCTTTCCCTTCTCCAGGGGATCTTCCCAACCCAGGGATTGAACCCAGGTCTCCCACACTGCAGGTGGATTCTTTACCAACTGAGCCACCAGGGAAGCCCAAGAATACTGGAGTGGGTAGCCTATCCCTTTTCCAGAGGATCTTCCCAACCCAGGAATCGAACTGGGGTCTCTTGCATTGCAGGCAGATTCTTTACCAACTGAGCCAAGAGGGAAGCCCATATGCCGCACAGCGCCTGACATATGTTTGGCACTAACTGATGATGGTTCTTCACAAGTTACCATCATGTTCATCCCAGGCCTTCCCCTTCTGTGAGCATCCCACAAGTCCCCTCTGACTCCCAGGGCGCCTTCTAGTAGCTTCTGTTCCAATTACTTTCCAGCTCCTGTTTCCTTACGTTTCAGAGTCTTAGCCTTCATGTGATACTGAGTCCAAATAATAACCTCTCCTTCTTGAATGCTGGATGGAGGGCTTTCTGTCTGTTGTTATCACAGACTCTTCCTTGGGAGGCCATGTGAATTAGCCTTACTCCCCTGGTTCATGTGGGGACACTGTTTCTCCAGGGGGCCCGGGAGGAGTGCTGGGCTAGAGGCACCACTGGCTTCTGATGAAATGCATCATAAACGTGGTAAGCTAAAGACTTTTATCCCTCAGCATCTAAACAAGTCTGGTCTTCACAGGTCATAAAAAGCAAGGCTTTGAGATTCAGATAACTGAAATGCCAAGAGAAAAAAAAAAAGCACTAAAAAAATTTCTTTTGGTATCTCTGTTTTCCACAGAAGAAATCTTGAAATTTCATATTCCTGATAAAGAAACACTTGACATTTCAAAAGAGGTACACTGTTAGAAGCAACATGTTACTTCGAAGATGCTAGTATGGTTTAAATGAGATATAACAGGTGATTGGAAAACAGGAATAAAATAGGGTGCGGATTCAATACACACAAAACTTAATGCCACATTAATCAACATGTACAAGATAAACCTGGTGGACTTCTTCAAGTATCCCTCCCTTCCTTTTTTCTTACTTTCTCTTGAAATTACCATTTCAAAAAGCAAAACTGAGTCAATCTAAATATAACTGCAGACTTCCTCCCCTCAAGACATAAAGTACCAATGAAAATTTTTCCTGATGATGTAATACAGCTATTTTCATTCGGGTCCCACTGGCTCTCTCCCTTTAGGAAGAGTAAGCAGCAACAGACTCTCTTTAGAATTATTTAAAAGTGAACTGACAGCTTCAACCCAATTCTGACAATGCACAACTCTCTTATTATTTGTACCACTTCTCTGATGTCTGAGAACTTTACCCCTTGTGCCAACATCAAGGGAAATACAATCAGCTCTTGACAGAACATGAGGGGCCACGGCAGACGTCCAGTGGAGTGCCTTATACACAGCAGGCATCTACTTAATTTTGGAAGAATGGAGCTGCTGATTCAAGCTCAAGACACCAACAGGGCAAGTGGCCCCAGAGTTTAAGCAGGAATCCAAAATAGCAGCTCTGTAGAGACCAAAGGTGACCATGGACACCGTCACCTCCCCTTCTCCATTCACGACCCAAAAGATTGACATTTGTAAAGTGTTTCATCCNCTAAGTGAGTGATCACACCATCGTCATTATCTGGGTTGTGAAGATCTTTTTTTGTATAGTTCTTCTGTGTATTCTTGCCACCTCTTCTTAATATCTTCTGTTTCTGTTAGGTACATACCATTTCTGCTCTTTATTAAGCCCATCTTTGCATGAAATGTTCCCTTGGTATCTTTAATTTTCTTGAAGAGATCTCTAGTCTTTCCCATCTATTGTTTTCCTATATTTCTTTGCATTGATCACTAAGGAAGGCTTTATCTCTCCTTGCTATTCTTTGGAACTCTCCATTCAATTGTGTATATGTTTACTTTTCTCCTTTGCCTTTCACTTCTCTTCTATTCACAGCTATTTGTAAGGCCTCCTCAGACAGCCACTTTGCTTTTTTGCATTTCTTTTTCTTGGGGATGGTCTTGAATCCTGTCTTCTGTACAATGTCACAAACTTCCATCCATAGTTCTTCAGGCACTCTATCAAATCTAATCCCTTAAATCTATTTGTCAGTTCCACTATATAATCGTAAGGGATTTGATTTAGATCATACGTGAATGGTCTAGTGGTTTCCCTACTTTTTCATTTTAAGTCTGAATTTTGCAATAAGGAGTTCATGATCTGAGCCACAGTCAGCTCCCTGTCTTGTTTTTGCTGACTATATAGAGCTTCTCCATCTTTGGCTGCAAAGAATATAATCAATCTGATTTTGGTATTGACCATCTGGTGATGCCCATGTGTAGAGACTTCTCTTGTGTTATTGGAAGAGGGTGTTTGCTATGACCAGTGAGTTCTCTTGGCAAAACTCTCTCTGGAGTCTCCTGCATTGCTGGTGGATTCTTTACATTTTTCATTTTAAGTCTGAATTTTGCAATAAGGAGTTCATGATCTGAGCCACAGTCAGCTCCCTGTCTTGTTTTTGCTGACTATATAGAGCTTCTCCATCTTTGGCTGCAAAGAATATAATCAATCTGATTTTGGTATTGACCATCTGGTGATGCCCATGTGTAGAGACTTCTCTTGTGTTATTGGAAGAGGGTGTTTGCTATGACCAGTGAGTTCTCTTGGCAAAACTCTCTCTGGAGTCTCCTGCATTGTGGTGGATTCTTTACTAATTGAGCTATTAGGGAAGCCTCTCCTCATGCACAGAGTAGCTAAAGTAGATGTCCTTTATTTACTATCCTGTCTTAGTTTCTGTTTTATGTCGTGTTCATTTCTTGAACTCCTACCCATTTTCCCATCATCTCTTAAAAATAGCAGTTATTAGGAACCCAGTCTGCCAGCCCTTTCTCTCTAATATCAGTGCTCTTTTGTCTATCTGCCCACTTCCTCTCCAGAAGAAAACAAAGAATTCTTTATGATGAACAGCACATAAACCCTACAGTACTGTTTTGGTTTGTTTGTTTTTGATTGGTTTTATAAAGGAATGGAAAGGCAAAGCAGTCACAGGGAGCTTTGAGCCTTCATACAGAGGTTGAAGCCCATTTTACATAAGTTAGCTGGTTAAGCTGCTAATTAATACTTCTTTGCAAACCTGTGAACTGAAGCCTGCCAGGCTCCTCTGTCCATGGGATTCTCCAGGCAAGAATACTGGAGTGGGCTGCCATTTCCTTCTTCAGAGGATCTTCCTGACCCAGGGACTGAACCCAGGTCTCCCACATTCCAGGCAGATTCTTTACTGTCTGAGCCACTAGGGAATCCTTTCACTTAGGGCAATCATAACTCAGAAAATTAACAGATTTATCACTTAACACTAACTGTAAAGCAGTGTAGAATGTATTAATATAAAAAAGCAAAGAATACATGAAAACTGCCTTCTAGGAACTTACTCCTTCATCAGAGAAATGAACACAGGCTGTGCTAACAAAGTCCAAGGCAATGGATCTTAATGCTATAGCAAAACATGGACAAAGAGAAAAGAGAGGCAAAGGAGGAGAAATTATTAACTCCAAATTAAGGAAGATCTAGAAAAGTGGCATTGAAGTTGGTCTTGGAGGATGGATGCAATTCAGAGGAAAATAGAAACTAAGTTCCAAATAGTGGATATAACATGAGTAGAAGAATCAGACAAAGGTGAGGTATGCCTGGGGCATGCAGGTGGTCTGGGATAGCCGCAGCAAAGCAGAGGGATAAAGAAGGGAGTTGGGAGACTGGCAGAGAGAAGAGACTGAGGTGCCAGGCTCAGGGCTGACTGTGGCAAGCCCTGAGGATATATAGGGAGTTTGGTTTTAACACTATTGACAGTAGAGAAAAAGCCAAAGATATAGAGTAGGAAAATGAAATTGAGTGGTTTAGGGAAATGCTTGAGGGCAGCATAGAAGATGAGGTAGAAAGGGAGGAAACTGGCATTCAGGAAGGTTATGCAGTGTGCTTGGAGAGAGGTGGCCAACATGAGATGCTGGTGAAGTATGGGTAAACCCTCTCCCAGAATGTGGGCAACCCAAGTTCAAGGTCTGGTTCTTATGCTAATTGTCTGTGTGTGACCTGGGCCAGAGTGGGTAGAATAGGTCAGTGCTTCCTAAGTATAGTTCTGCAACTGTTAGCAGCATGGCTGCCTGGAAAGCTTGTTAAAATACAGATTCCCAGACCCCAGGTTCCTCCCCCCAGATCCTCTGAAATAGGTGGTTTAAATACTAGTATTTACATTCAATAAATATCTATTTATGGGGGCCTACACTGGGCCACTTCATGGCAAATAGTTGTGGAAACAATGGAAACAGTGAGAGACTTTATTTTCTTGGGCTCCAAAACCACTGCAGATGGTGACTGCAGCCATGAAATTAAAAGATGCTTGCTCCTTGAAAGGAAAGCTGTAACAAATCTAGACAGCATACTAAAAAGTAGAGACTTACTTTGCCAGCATGAAAGATGGCGAAGGACAAAGAAGCCTGGCATGCTGCAGTCCATGGCGTCACAAAGAACTGGACATGACTGAGCAACTGAACCGCAACACACTGAAGTGGCAGTTCTCAGAATTTTTGATAATGATCTACTGTAAGAAATTCATTTATATCTACATACATACAGTGAAGGAGGAGAGTGCAAAAGTTGGCTTAAAGCTCAACATTCAAAAGCAGAGACATTACTTTGCCAACTAAGGTCTGTCTAGTCAAGGCTATGGTTTTTCCTGTGGTCATGTATGGATGTGAGAGTTGGACTGTGAAGAAGGCTGAGTGCCGGAGAACTGATCCTTTTGAACTGTGGTGTTGGAGAAGACTCTTGAGAGTCCCTTGGACTGCAAGGAGATCCAACCAGTCCATTCTGAGGGAGATCAGCCCTGGGATTTCTTTGGAAGGAATGATGCTAAAGCTGAAATGCAAGTGTTCTTGCCTGGAGAATCCCAGGGACAGGGTAGCCTGGTGGGCTGCTGTCTATGGGGTCACACAGAGTTGGACACGACTGACGTGACTTAGCAGCAACAACAGTGACTCACTTACGTGACTCCGCAAATGAGTTGAACTCAGTGTGACTCACATTGCATCAGAAGGAATCTGCAGATGTCAGATTACTATATTTCATTAGAAAGGCCTTTGCTTCAGAGTCAGGTAAAGGCCTAGGAGAGAAAGTTCCCTCAAGTTTAAAGATCTTTTGAGCTAACCAGGAAGCCATTTAAGGATCTCTTAAAAACCAAAGAAATGCAAAATGAACTGAATCAGTGCTGGTCATTACTTATTCTTTTAGTGGAAATTACAATCTTCCAGGAATATAAAAATTAGGGAATGATAGGACTTTGACCCATCACCCTGGCTGCTAATAGCTCTCATTTAGAGGGCATTGCCATAGCAACTCCAAGAACCCTGAGGATGCCCCTCATGTGCCCTGAGCCAGGGACTAGTTGGTATCTTTCCCAAGGGTCTCATTGGTCATTAAAGATCCTCAGCCAAATGAGAATGCAACCCAATCACTATTCAATACTTGGGAGTGGAAATGCCAAAATTGTATGGGATTGCATGTCTCCTTGGTCAATGAGTGTCTTTGCAGTCCAAGAGTTAAGAATAGGAATGTCTAAGAAACAAAGTCCTAATATTAATAATTTGTACTTAGGAAAAACCTGCATATTATTGGTATTTTAGTTATTTACACTGCCTATAAGGATGATTCATCTCATGGTTCCAATTAAAATATGTAGCATAATTTAGACTTCCGATTTGAAATTCAAATCATAGGAACACTTATGAATGTATTTATTTTATGGGAATTGCCTAATATTTGAGAGATCTTGGTTGTCAGACAAGGCCATTTTTTAAAACTTTTATTTTGGTATCTTTCAAACATATACAAAAAGAGAAACGAAGTAGAGTAAACCCAGCTTCAATAATTCTCCATTCATGGCCAGTCTTATTTCTTTATATTCCCACACGCTGAAGCTCTCTCCTATTTCTATATCTATTTCTGCTTTATTGACTATGCCAAAGCCTTTGACTGTGTGGATCACAATAAACTGTGGAAAGTTCTGAAAGAGATGGGAATACTAGACCACCTGACCTGCCTCTTGAGAAACCTAAATGCAGGTCAGGAAGCAACAGTTAGAACTGGGCATGGAACAACAGACTGGTTCCAAACAGGAAAAGGAGTACATCAAGGCTGTATATTGTCACCCTGCTTGTTTAACTTATATGCAGAGTACATCGTGAGAAATGCTGGGCTGGAGGAAGCACAAGCTGAGAAATATCAATAACCTCAGATATGCAGATGACACCACCCTGATGCCAGAAAGTGAAGAAGAACTAAAGAGTCTCTTGATGAAAGTGAAAGAGGAGAGCGAAAAGTTGGCTTAAAACTCAACATTCAGAAAATGAAGATCATGGCATTCGGTCCCATCACTTCATGGCAAATAGATGGAGAAACAGTGGAGAAACAAATCTAAAAAATAAATAGATTTATTTTCTTGGGCTCCAAAATCACTGCAGATGGTGACTGCAGCCGTGAAGTAAAAAGACGCTTACACCTTGGAAGCAACGTTATGACCAACCTAGACAGCATATTAAAAAGCAGAGACATTACTTTGCCAACAAAGGTCCATCCAGTCAAGGCTATTTTTCCAGTGGTCATGTATGGATGTGAGAGTTGGACTATAAAGAAAGCTGAGCACCAAAGAATTGATGCTTTTGAACTGTGGTTTTGGAGAAGACTCTTGAGAGTCCCTTGGACTGCAAGGAGATCCAATCAGTCCATCCTAAAGGAAATCAGCCCTGAATGTTGGAAGGACTGATGGTGAAGCTGAAACTCCAATACTTTGGCTACCTAATAAGAAGAGCTGACTCATTTGTAAAGACCCTAATGCTGGGTAAGTTTGAAGGCAGGAGAAGGGGAAACAGAGGATGAGATGGTTGGATGGCATCATCGATTCAATGGACATGAGTTTGAGTAAACTCCAGGAGTTGGTGATGGATAAGGAGGCCTGGCATGCTGCAGTCCATGAGGCTGCAAAAAGTCAGACACGACTGAGCAACTGAACTGAACTGAACTGCACTGAAGCTCTCTCCACCACATACACAGCTAAATTATTTGAAGCAAATATCAAACTTCACAAAATTTTATTTTTTGTGTGTGTATTTGCAAATGTCATTTATCTTCAAAAACAAAAAGGGACTCTTAACCCAACAACAATATCACCATCACATCTAATAATACTGCTTAATGTCCTCAATGCAAACATTCTTTAATGTCAGCATGCCCAATTGCCCAGTCATCTTTTGCACACATGTACACATACACACACACAGGAAAACACTGAAAGACTGAACCAGAATCTGAAAAAATCATACACTGAAGTGGACAGATGTGAGTTTTAAGTTTCCTGTAATTTGTAGGTTTCCTGTCTGCCCCTCATCTCTCTCTCTCTCTCTTATTTATTATTATTACTGTTTCTGCTTAAAATTATCATGGAAGAAACAGACTCATTTTTTCCAGTAGAGCTTTCCAAAGTCTGAGAATCATTTCTTGTATCCTTGCGGTTTAGTGTGACATTTTCCTTCACCCCTTCTGCAGACTGTGGAAATTGGCATTGCATCTACAGTCTTGACCAGATTTCAGCTCAGTCTCTTTTTCTATAGAGCTGCATGACAGGTGGACCTGTGTGTTCCCATCAGGAGGTACACAGTGACCGCTGTCTCTTCTCTAATACTAAGATTTAAGGTAAAGGTAGAGAAGCTGTTCTCCTTCATTCCTTTTTGGTGTTTATGAACGATGTGCCACAGCCCCCGGAGTCTCACCCCTATGGACCCTCAAGTGGCCCATCTTGGCTGGTGAGAGCTTAATCAGGTTGGTTCCTGAGTCCCTTTGGTATAAACTGTAGTAACCTTTGATAACAAAACACTTTAAAGGGACAGGGAAATATAAACTTTACAAATGCAATTTAACATGTGGAAAGGAGTATAATGAAAGTTTCTAATGAAACTGATCTCAGATGATAAAGAATCTGCCTGCACTGCAGGAGACCTGGCTTCAATCCCTGGGTTGGGAAGGTCCCCTGGAGAAGGGAATAGCAATCCACTCCAGTATTCTTGCCTGGAGAATCCCATGGACAGGGAATCTGGCATGCTGCAACCCATAGTCACAAAGAGTTGGACATGACTGAGCCAGTAACACACACAATCATTCATCAAGACTCCCCTGAAAATGACTGCTAAAATGTGTTGGATATATAAACAAAATAATGCTATGATAGCTAAAATTGAAAGCTCAAAAATAACAAGGGTTATAATCTGCCTAAATCAAATTATATTTTTTAAAAAATAGTTGAACCGAGGGCTTCCTTGGTGGTCTAGTGGTAAAGAACCTGCCTGCCAATGCAGGGGACATGGGTTCGATTCCTGGCCCGGGAAGATCCCACATGTCTCAGAGCAACCACGGCCGTGTGCCACAACCATGGAGACCATTCGCCTAGAGCCTGAGTTCCGCATCAAGAGAAGCCCCAGCAATGAGAAGCCCCAGCACCACAAAGAGTAGCCCCCGCTTGCTGCACCTAGAGATAGCCCTCCTGCAGCAGTGAAAACCCACTGTGACCAAAAATAAAATAAATAAGTAACATCTTAAAAAAAAATAGTTGAACAGAGTTGTTTCGAACCAATCTTTTCTTTCATGAAAACTGTCTTATAGGACATCAGAAACAAAACAAAACAAAACAAAACAAAATCCCTGCCTGCTGGCCATAAGTGATTCTGATTCCGGCACTCTGTGGCACTAGGCAGAGAAAGACTACATTTTTTCATCCAACCCATGATTCCCTTGGTAAGCATCACCCAGTTCTACTGAAACACATCTCATATGGGGAAGCTCAGCATGTCTTCTGCATCCAGTTCCCTACGGTGCCCTTTTATTACTGGGGGAAGGGGAAATCTCATTTCATTCCATACCAGTGGCTGTTGGGCCCTGGGCTAGCTGCAGGGATACACTGATGGCTAAATCCCAGAGAAGCTGAGAAGCAGACAAGTAAACAGCTATGTTTAACCCAAGTACTTTCCACGAGACTCTGGAAACAGGCAAGAGGACCGATGACCACATAAGAAAGGCAGAGAGAGCTCTCAAGAGAGGGTGGCGTTTAAGCTGTCGACTCCCCTAGAGCAGCCGGACTTTGCCAGGTAAAAAGGCACCAAAGGCCTTCCGGGTTGGGGAACAGGGCAAGCAGGGGAACAGGCAAGAGGCTTGGACAGGAGAGTGAGAAAGTGCCCTTAACGCCGGCCTCCCTCAACCCAGAGGCTCAAGTTCTGCCATCCAGAGCCACATATGCAGTGAATAGAATGGCTGATGTCTAGCGAGTGCAAGCATGGCTCTAGACATCATTTAATGTACATATCCACTCATTTAATCCTTATAACAATGTATGTATTCACTTGTTAATCCTTATAACAATCCCATGAGGAAGCTACTATAGAACCACATTGCAGAGAATAGAACAGCTGATATCTAGTGAGTGCAAGCATGGCTCTAGACATCATTGTCTGGAAAATCCCATGGACGAAGGAGCCTGGTAGGCTGCAGTCCATGGGGTCGCTAAGAGTCGGGCACGACTGAGCAACTTCACTTTCGCTTTTCACTTTCATGCATTGGAGAAGGAAATGGCAACCCACTCCAGTGTTCTTGCCTGGAGAATCCCAGAGACAGAGGAGCCTAGTGGGCTGCCGTCTTTGGGGTAACATAGAGTTGGACATGACTGAAGCAACTTAGCAGCAGCAGCAGCAGCAGCAGACATCATTTAATGTATGTATTCACTCATTTAATCCTTATAACAATGTATGTATTCACTTGTTTAATCCTCATAACAATGTATGTATTCACTCATTTAATCCTTATAACAATCCCATGAGGAAGCTACTATGATTAGCCCCATTTTGCAGATGAGCAAGGAGAGGTTAAGAAATTTGCTCAAGGCCCCAAATCAGGGGAGGTGGAACCAAGATCCAGACAGGATCTGGGAATCCAAACAACTTGGCTCTAAGCCACTCTCTCACCACCTCACAAAACACCTCCAAAACACAAGCTCCTCTTCTTCCTTCTCGTGTTACTACATGAAAACAGCTAGAAGGGCTGTCACCGAGTTTGGAGAGTATGTCTGCTCAGGGTGTGCTGAACTGACTCAAGAGCACTCCTCAGTGACACCGGCCACCGCCACTAAGGTTGCAGAAAGTGGGGGCCATGATCATGCCTCGTCAGGACAAACATCCCTGGTCTCGTCACCTCTTCCCCATGTGTCTAATCCCACTCTGGCCAGGCTCCAGGGGTGACGCCTTTCAGACCAAACGCTCCCACTGGGCATCTGTAGGGAGCCAGGAATCCCTAGGGGCCTTGAATCCCTTTGTTCTGGATTCCAAAGCTCTACTTATACAGTTTTTAAAAAATTAATAGGCTGTATTTTTAGAGCAATTTTAGGTTTACAGAAAAACTGAGTAGACTGTGCAGAGACTTCCCATATCCCCTCCTGCCCTATCCTCTCATCCCATCTGCCGTGTCTCCTAGTATTAACATCTTGCTTCAGTGTGATACATGCGTTACGACTGATGAACCAATACTAATAGGTTATTAACCAAGTCCACAGAACACAGGAGAGTTCACTCCATGTCACACATTCTGTGGGTTCTGACAAATGCAGAATTTCACGTATCCATCATGCCAGTGTCACCTGGCATACTCTCACTGCCCTAAAAATCCCTGAGCTCCACATGGGCATACCTTTCTCTCTCCTCATAAACCCTGGTGACCACTCGTCATTTTAATGTACCTACGAGTTTGCCTTTTCCAGAACGTCATATAGCTGCAATCACATAGGAGGTAACTTTTTCAGACTGGCTCTTTTCACTTAGTATTTATTTAAGTTCCTCTGTCTTTTCATGGTTTGATAACTCACTTCTTTTTATTACTGAGTACAGAGAAGGCAATGGCACCCCACTCCAGTACTCTTGCTGGAAAATCCCATGGATGGAGGAGCCTGGTGGGCTGCAGTCCATGTGGTCGCTAAGAGTCAGACACACTAAATGACTTCACTTTCACTTTTCACTTTCATGCATTGGAGAAGGCAATGGCAACCCACTCCAATGTTCTTGCCTGGAGAATCCCAGGGACGGGGGAGCCTGGTGGGCTGCTGTCTATGGGGTCGCACAGAGTCGGACACGACTGAAGCGACTTAGCAGCAGCAGCAGCAGCAGCAGCATCCCATCATATGCTGCACCACCATTTATCCATGTACCACTGTTTGTCCTCCTGAAGGACATCTTGGTTGCTTCCAATTCTGAGCAATTACAAATAAAACTTCTCTGAAAATGTGTGTGCAGCATTTTGTGTATTCATAAGTTTTCAGCTCATTAATTCACTTGGACACAGCCTTTTTTAAAATAGCTCTATCAGCATGCTTTTCAATTTGTAGGCAGCCAAAACCTTCACGGATTTTATTTTTCTGCTGCAACTTTTGAATCTCAGTATGCCTTATTACGTTGACAGCCCATCAATCAAACCTACAGCCTTTACTGGTGGCATCAACCCCCTTCGTTCTCTTAGCCAGTGCCGTGACACCACACATCTGACATCTGTGTGTCATCTGTCCTCATCCTCATCAAAGACAGATCAGGACTGGAGCCTGGTGATTCCCACGGAGACCTAGTTTACTATTATTAATCAGTACTGTATGAATATGACAGACCATCCAGCTTGCCATTACCTTCTGCCCATGTTAGTCCATCCTGTCCATAAAGATATAATGAGAGACTTTTCTTAAACACTTGTTGAAACCTGCTGCATTCCTTGGATCTGAGTGTCTATAAGCGCTGATGTGCTTGGCTGACGCTGAGGATCACACTGTGAGGTTTGGGAAATTCTCAGTAGAACCAAACAATGTTAGGACCTGCCAGCAAATATCCCATGGCACTGCCTGACCTGAGTCCAAGACCCAGGGGACCCTGCTGACCCACCCATTCACAGAACTCACAGAACACACAGTGACCCCTTCACCCACGGGGGAGTTTTGAAGCAGAAATGGCCACACCCAGGCGGCCAAAGGATTCCTGAACACTGCTGAACAACGATTCAGAGACGGGTTGCGGTCACCACGCAGGATGCCCATGAGGCCCCAGGAAGCAGAGTGAAAAAGCACAGACTTTTAAGAGGAAGAGGCTTGGACAGGTGTCTCTCACGCTGGGGCCTACATGGCTCTCCGAGTCCAGTGCAAGGTGAACACGCAGGCGCTGGCGGTGGAGAAATCAACCTCCTCTTCCCACCAGGCTGCAGGCCCCACCCCCAACAAAGGGGGCTCCCCGAGACACTGCAGCCCCTATCCAGGGCAGGTTCAGGACCTGGATCCAGGGCAGGGGTGAGGCCCCTGCCGACCGGTCACTCGGAGCCCTGGGGCGCTCGGGGCCAGGGCAAAGGTGGTGGTCTGTGTCTCACACCTGCGCCCCAGTGAGGAGCGGGGGTTACAGTGGAACACAGGCCGCCTCTTGTTGATGCCACCCGGCCACCGCTGTGGGGCAGCCATCCTGGATGGGGTGGGGAGGGGAAGGCTGGCAGCGCCAGCACCCAGTGGTAGGGAGGGGGCGCCCCTACCCCACCCTGGTGAGGAGACCCCACACGAGAGCTGAGGCTCCTTGCTGCCCTTGCTTCACTGTCCTGTTGCACTTCACGGACAAAACGCAAATCCCATGACAGAAGGGCTAAGAATTATAAGACTGAAGCCTCAGAGCATCAGTCTCCAAGTGCAGGGCCTTCTGCACGCCAGGCTCTGTGTGTCTGCACAGGTCACATGCCTTTTCAGCCAGCCCTGGAAAGGCTTTTTTCTTTCTCTTTAAAATCATTGTTAGTTCGATAAAAAGGTCATAGACACTTGTCTTTCTCCAAATTAGCCAAGGGATCCTGACTGTATCACCAGATGCTTCCTCGAAGTGAGAACAGTAAAAAGCCCTACCAGCCCCTAAGTCTCCGGCTCTGGTAAACATTGTTCTGCACATGAGCTTTTCAAACCGCTTAAATTCAAATACCATTTTAAAGTAAAACATCACTTCTGTTCACTAAGACAGTTACATGCATTTTTTTAAATCTTTTTGTTTTGTACAGGGGGCTGGATGATGAACAAGGCTCTTATAGTGTCAGGTGAGCAGTGACCGAAGGGCCTCAGCCATCCATACACACGTCTCCATCCTCCCCCAAACTCGCCTCCCATCCAGGCTGCCACACACCACTGAGCAGAGTTTCATGTGCTCTACGGTAGGTCCTTGCTGGTTACCCATGCTACATATAACAGTCTGTACTACCTGTACTTCTTTCATCTGCCAATGGATAATCCAGACTCAGAAAACCAAGACAGGCACATATCACACACGACAATCTATAATATACATACACACACATCATGGCAGGTGAGGCTTGCCAGCTGGCGCTAGTGGCAAAGAACCCACTTGCCAGTGGAAGAGATGTAAGAGACGCAGGTTCAATCCCTGGGTTGGGAAGATCCCCTGGAGGAAGGCATGGCAACCCGCTCCAGTGGTCTTGCCTGGAGAATCCCACAGACAGGGGAGCCTGGCGGGCTACAGTCCATAGGGTTGCAAGGAGTTGGACTGAAGCAACTTAGCACGCACACATCATGGTAGGTCAATACTACGTATGACAATCATACGTTATATACAAATATATTAAATTACGTATGCTTATACATATAAAACCATATGTATATATGAATACCCCTCTGTCTTATAAAGACATACTGTATGGCTTAACAGTTATGGGAAAGGTCAAGTTCTGCATCTCACTGTGTGTACTTTCTTTTAGCAAATTGTGTCCAATTTCTACATCTCAGTGTGATGATTGCTTTAAAAAAACACTGCATGACCAGGCTGACTCACGTCTAGCTTGTGATAATTACAGTTTACGGATGATTTCCAGCCATACTAGCACAGCATCATTTCTGATTCATTTTTATACTGGAATAAATACATTTGTCTATTTGCTTTTTTCTTTCTGCCCTTTTTCTATTCTACACTTTCTCTCCAGTTCAGGTACATCAATTTGCATTTCAATCTAGTTTCCAAGTCACCAATGGCCACAGTCCACTTGGTATTGTTGGGATGGTTTATAACACTAGTCTCTGCTCTGCTAAGAAATAAGACCCAACCCGTATGCTCAGAGACAAGGGAGGGTATAAGGAAAACAGACTCAGAGAAAATCTACATGACTGACTACATGACTCTTCTAATGGAGGGGAAAAAAAAAAAAAAAAAACTAGAGGAGACCAGGGAACTCCCAAATGATGTCCATTTTGGAAAGTACTGTGATTTTAAGTAGAAAAAATTCCTTTGACTTAGTCAAAGCCCATAGTTTGACTAATATGAAATCAGTCTGAAACCACTGCCTATAAGCCATGGACAGGGGGATCTTCCCTCGAAGCTCAATTGGTAAAGAATCTGCCTGTAAGGCAGGAGACCCAGGTTCGATTCCTGGGTTGGGAAGATCCCCTGGAGGAGGAAATGGCACCCCACTCCAATATTCTTGCCTGGAGAATCCCATGGACAGAGGAGCCTGGACACTCCTCCATGAAGATGCTCAGAAAGGAAAACAGCGCG
Organism: Aepyceros melampus; assembly: GCA_006408695.1. Taxonomy (NCBI): domain Eukaryota; kingdom Metazoa; phylum Chordata; class Mammalia; order Artiodactyla; family Bovidae; genus Aepyceros; species Aepyceros melampus. Next base: position 131,725 of record SJXQ01005405.1, on the reverse strand, counting down.
GTGGGAACTAATTGACACTCCAGGCTCCCATCATCTCAGCGTCCTGTACACACGACATTCAGGGCCTCAGCTTCTCCATGGCCCTGCCCTGGTTTCAGGCATTCCAAAGGTGCGTGGGGCTCCAGGGTGCCTGCTCCAACTCAGGACTGGGGGCAGGCAGAGCACTGGGCCAGGCTGGGAAAGCCCCAGGAAGGGCTGTGTGGACAGCGGGCATGATAAAAAGGAGATGAACATACCACAGTGAGCTTCGGTGAACCTCTCTGTGGCCAACTACAGTCTCTAAGCCTTTTTTTTTTGGATTAGTTGTGTATCGATTTGATAAAGAAACACTAACTGAAGCTTCCATTACTTCATGATGAGTTTTGCAAGGTCAAATTAAATGGCTTGACAGGATACATTTCTTAAGAAGCAAAGAAAGGGATAATTCACAAAAGGAAACAATTTCTTGTTAATGGATGAAAAGGACCATATTTAGCTCAACACACATGTAAAAACCTAACCCTCCTTTCTGGGTAAAGTGTACCTCACTTTTTACAATGAAATGAAGGCTGTTGACAGGTAAAAAAATACTTTTTTCTGTCTCCAGAGAAAGAAAGACAAAAGCACTGAAACTGTCCAAGTTCTCACGCACAAATTCATCTATTGCTTTGTAGCTCTTTCAAAACAGAGATCTAAAAAGGAAGTTTAGTTTTTCTTTACTGAAATATACAGAACCATAGGCTTTGCCTAGATAGAGCTTTATTAAATATTACATTAACATTACATGGCTCTAATTATAAAAGAAGGGCCTCATATGATTTATCCAACATTATTCAAACTCCAGATCACGTTTTTCTGGAAAATAATTCCATCATCTTGTCAAGAGTTAGGCATACTGGCAGCAGTCCTCCTTAATATCACGAAATTCTGAATCTTCACTGAAGTTGGCTTTAATTTTTCCTGGTCTTTTATCCAGCAAAAACACTGTCTGAAGATGCCATGTGAAATTACACACCACCAACGGGGAAAACAGGAGACACAGATTCAATCCCTGGGTCAAGAAGATCCCCTGGAGGAGGAAATGGCAACCCACTCCAGTAATGTTGCCTGAAAAACCCAATGGACAGAGGAACCTGGCAGGCTACAGTCCAAAGGATTGCAGAGTCAGATACGATTGAGCACACTCACCACAAAAGGGGAAAAAAAAAGAAATCTGCCAAATACACGACGACCCTCTGAATTGCAAAACGCATCCCAAATGCAAATCTGTTTAAACAGGAAGATATGCCAAGGTGGGGAGGGATGTATTTCTTAGAAATCAGCTAAATACACATTTTAAATAATTGAGAAAGAAGAGGGTAATTATGCAATCCAGTGAGATAAAGACTCAAGAAATTGCAAATCAGAGACTAAAACTCTGAAGTGCTAGTCTCCGAAGAAGTGATTTTTTTTTTCTTTTTCCAGAGAAGTAGTTTGGTTGCAATGACCAAAAAGTGACTCAGAAGCAAGAGAGGTGAGCACTACGAAGAAAAATAAAAAGGTGAGCCTCTTGACCCGGGAGATGAGACATTTTGGAAGCCACCCATAGGCAGGCAAGCATCAGAATGAGGCAGTCAGAACGGGTCCACTGCAGTCAGTGGAGGAGGGGGTCGGGCTGGCTCCAGTAGAAACCAGTGGTGGTAATCCAGTGAATTCAGGGAATGTGCCCAGCTCAGCAACTCCCAGTGGCCAAACCACAAGACCGTGGGGAGGAGCAGCGGGCCGTCTGTGTTCTTGAGCCCAGGGAGTGGGAGAAGCCAAGGGCACAGCTGGAGAGGAACCAAGTCCAACTGAGGTCAAGGCAAGGCAAAACCAGGCCTGCTCTACCCCAGCTCTGCAAAGGAACTAGGAGAAAAGCCATGGGCAAATCAAGTCAGGAGCATCCAGGCGAGCAGTGGGTTTCTAGCACCGCCACCTGGGGTACAATATCTGCCCATCCACCGTGCCCCACCCCTGTCCCAGGTGGTCTGCGCAGCTCAGTAGAAGCTGACTTCCGAGTAGGGTGAGTGAGTCAACCTCTACAGCCCATTCCAGCTGAGTTACCAGTAAGTTAAAGACTAACTGCAAGACTCTGTCACAGAAAGGAGCTAGAAAAAGAAAACAGATGCTATCAAAGCCATGCACTGCAATGGGGCATGACGGAGGGAAGGCAAGGGGAAGGGTGGTCAGGGATGGTGGAGACCAGAAAAGGGACAGTGAGACCCAGAAGCACAGAGGAGGGGAAAAAATAAATACAAGGTCAAGCATCTGTTTTCATGACATTGCTGTTGGTTTTGTTGTTTAGTCGCTAAGTCGTGTCCGACCCCATGGACTGTATCGCCAACCCCCTCACTACCACCTCCTCTGTCCAGGGAATTTTCCAGGCAAGACTACTGGAATGGGTTGCCATTTCCTTCTCCAGGGGATCTTCCAGACCCAGAGACTGAACTTGCGTCTTCTGTATCAGCAGGTGGATTCTTTACCAGTGAGCCACTGGGTTTACATAGGCTTTTATGCCAATAGCAAGGAGATATATGGTGTGTCTGCCCAGTGGCAACTGCAAAGTTTGAATTTCAGCCCCAAATCACACGGCCAGTGAGAAACACCTCCATCCTCCTCTCTATGCCTCAGTATTTTCATCTGCAAAGTGGACACTGGCTAGATAAGTCCTTCCCCGAACTGACTGACCATCAGAATCACACAGGACACTTTTTCTAAATACAGATTCCTGGGCTCCATGCTGGACCTGGGAGGGCAGAATCCTTGGGGTGGGGCACAGGAGTCTCCGTGTTAACAGCCAGGTTTGCAAACAGTGAACTGCAATGATTCCCCCGGGCATTTCCCATCCAAACATCCTCTGAATTCATGAACTGTAAACGTAGAAGTAATACCTTACGGCTGATCCAAATCCGAGTTGAACTTGGGCCCTCTTCCTTCATAAATAGATAAATGAAAACACTGGTGCAATGCACAGGGGCAGGGGTGGAGGCTTCTAAGAAGACTCGCTCTTGGGAAGGGGAAAGGGGACCAGACACACAGTAAGGAATTCAATGAACTTTTATGGGTGAGCCTGAGAAAAAAAGAAGCTGAGGTGTCATAAGGACTTACCATGCGCTAAATATTTTCACATGTTCATCTTATTTAAGGTGTTAGTTTCAGGTGTATAACAAAGAGATTCAGTTATATATATATATTTTTTTCAGATTATTTTCCATGATAGATTATTGCAAGATACTGAATATAGTTCCTTGTGTTATACAGTAAATTCTTGTTGCTTACCTCTTTGTGTGGGCTTCCCAGGTGGCGCGAGTGGTAAAGAATCTGCCTGCCAATGCAGGAGATGTAAGAGACACAGGTGAGCTCACTGGGTCAGGAAGATCCCCTGAAGGAGGGCACGGCAATCTACTCCAGCATTCTTGCCTGGAGAATCCCATGGATAGAGAAACCTGGCGGGCTACAGGCCATAGAGTCGCACAGAACTGGACACGACTGAAGCGACTTGGCACACACAGACAACACCTCTCTCTTGTGCGTAGCAGTTTATATCTGTTAATCCCATACTCGTAATTTATCCCTCCCTCCCACTTCCTTTCCCCTTTGATAACCGTAAGTTTTTCTACATCTTCATCTCATTTAATGCTCCTACACAACCTGGGAAGCTAGATGTTTGGAAATCATACACTTATAAATAGACTAGTTTAGAGCAGCTTGTCAGAAATGTGCAGCATATAACTTAAAGAGTTGCATCTTCTTGATTCCAAGTCCATTGCTCCCTTTACATACCATCTACAGAGTCCCTTGGCCTCCCACTTTAACCAACCAATCTAAAGCACCAGAATGTTCTAGATAGCAGGAGAGTGGTTGTTTTGCTTGGATTCTTTAAAAAAAACTTGGGGCCCTGGTGACGCATGCAGGGGTCTTCATTCCCCAACCAGGGATCGAACACACACCTCCTGTGGTGGAAGTGAGGAATCTTAACCACTGGACCGCCAGTGAAGTCCCTAGATAGCAGGGTTGAAAGAGAAACTGTCATATGGGCTCCTCTCATTCTCATTCCTTCCCAGACCCCATTCCCATGCACCCTGTCCAGGGCCCCACAAGGGTCAGACACTCTGCAGTTCTGACAGCACTGCCCCAGCTGTCGATGATCTTATTCCTCCAGCTTCTTCACTCTGAAAACCCAAGGATGGAAGGAACTGGACATGCTAGTCCTGGTGCTTCCATGTGGCTCCCACCCCACTTGGTCTTGCCGTTAGTCAGCCTGGTTCTCCAGCCCATCCCTACCCTGGTCCTTCTCTTCTTCCTCATGGGAAGCCTGGCCAGGACTCTGCCTCCCCAGCTCCAGCCAACCCCTATCCAGGTGATCAAATCTTGATCACTAATAATAACACTATTATTATTAGTGTATTATAATAATACACTGTGCATATATCCTTGTACACTGTACACAGGATCACAGTCTCACCTCAGTGGGCCTCCTGGAATGACCATTGCCTGAGTCAAGATCCTAGGCTCAGCAACAGGATTCACATAGCCCGACCCTCGCCTCGTTGGTCTGAGCCCATAATGTTCCAGAACTAGGACTGAGGCTTTTATGGCCCTTGGGCCAAGTGTCTGGACTGAACTGCTCACGGCAAGGTCTACCTCTGTGTCAAGGTGAATGAGCCTAAAGTTGCCCCAGGGCCACCTTGCAGAGCTGAGGACCATGCCGTCTCTTACCTCCTGGCTAGGGAAGAAGACATTCTCTCAGGCTGCTACACTCAGTTAACAAAGACACCAAGGCTGAAAGAGCTGAACAAACTATAAGAAACTGCAAATTAGAAGAGGCAGGTGACTTAAGACTAGAGAAACCATAGTATCCCACCTGACACCATGTCCCGCACGCTTAGGATTGGACAGAAGATCACACACTCACCCACTAAAGAGCCAGACAAATACACAACACAGAGAAGCACCAGTTTAATTTGTTTCAAATATTGAAAACGTCAAACAGACTGAGCACTGAGTTAGTAATTCTGCCATCCTGGGAGGGCCATTTATCGGAAGGCCAAGATCAAGTGTCCTTTATCAGTATACTGAAGCCTCATGGTAGAAAAGTTATGACCAACCTAGGCAGCATATTAAAAAGCAGAGACATTATTTTGCCAACAAAGGTCTGTCTAGTTAAAGCTATGGTTTTTCCAGTAGTCATGTATGGATGTGAGAGTTGGAACAAAGAAAGCTGAGTGCCGAAGAATTGATGCTTTTGAACTGTGGTGTTGGAGAAGACTCTTGAGAGTCCCTTGGACTGCAAGGAGGTCCAACCAGTCCATTCTAAAGGAGATCAGTCCTGGGTGTTCATTGGAAGGAGTGATGCTGAAGCTGAAGGACCAGTACTTTGGCCACCTGATGGGAAGAGCTGACTCATTTGAAAAGAGCCTGATTCTGGGAAAGACCAAAGGCAGGAAGAGAAGGGGGTGACAGAGGATGAGATGGTTGGATGGCATCACTGACTCAATGGCCATGAGTTTGAGTAAGCTCCAGGAGTTGGTGATGGACAGGCAAGCCTGGCGTGCTGCATCCATGGAGTTGCAAAGAGTCAAACACGACTAAGTGACTGAACTGAACTGAACTGAAGCTTCATGGATCACCCCATTTACCAACATGCTCCCCTAAGAATACGAGTAAGCAGCTTCCCCACACAAACACTCCCTTAATATCAGGAACACCATATTCAGGAGCTATGCCAGGAAAAAAATCACCCACCTTCATCTGATGCAAAAACATTCAAAAAACTACATAATACCCAGAACTAGTCATCTTGTCATCACATCAACCCAGAATCGTGTCATCACAGTTTCCACAGGTACATTCAGGGGACACAACAGTGATGACACAGGTGGGCGACTGTCCCCACAAAAGGCAACACACGGACAGGCCAGTCAAAGGGACAGTGTTACTTGCTTAGTCATGTCTGACTCTTTGCAACCCCATGGACTGCAGCCCTGCCAGGCTCCTCTGTCCATGGGACTTCTCCAGGCAAGGATACTGGACTGGGTTGCCGTGCCCTCCTCCAGGGGATCTTCCTGACCCAGGGATTGAACCCAGGTCTCTGGCATTGCAGGCAGATTCTTTACCATTTGCGCCATGAGGGAAGTCCAGGCCAGTCAAAGCTAAAGACGATAATCCTACTTGGGTGACTGCCTGACCCACACAGGGTGGGAGATGTTTTCCAAACTAGAGTAGAAACCGAAGGCATGTGCGCAGGTCCAGTGGATGTCCTTGCAGTTGCTGGCACAGGAGGGGAGAACCCAGGCCACCAGAAAGGCCCACTCTGGGCCCACGGCCACTGGCTGCCTGGGTTCTGATTGACAGAGCTGCCTCCAGGCCCAAGCCTGTGCTCTGTCATCCAGGTAGGAAAACCCTTTCTGGTTCTTTCCTATGGGTCCAATCAAAAGAGAAAAGAGAGACAGAGATAGATATACGGGGCCGGGAAGAGGGGTTATGCTGTTCATCAGTACACAAGGCATGCGAGAGGACCAGCAGCTGCCTCACGGACCCCTGGCCTCCAATGTGTTTCTGAGTGTTCCAAACCATTTCGGTATGAATGAATGTTTTAATTTCCACTCTTTGGGCCATGCCTCGCGGCATGTGGGAGCTTAATTCTCTGCTCACAGATCGAACCCACATCCCCTGCATTGGAAGCGCAGAGTCCTCACCACTGAGCTGCCAAGGAAGCCCCAGGAACGAATATTTTTTGATGGATGTCAATTCTTCAGGGTCCCCAACTCCAGCCCCTGGTCTTGGGACCTCCAGGACCCCTGAGCAGGCGGAGCAGAGCCTCTCCCACTCTCCCAGATGGAGGATACGTGGGAACTTGCCAGTGGGAGGGAGCGCTACTGTCACAAAATTATTCTGCCCTGGATTGGTGGAGACTGCTCCCGGAAGTGCAGGGCAACCTATAAATCAGGCTTCCAGCCCTTAAGGAGTTATTTTTATTTAAAAGAACATTTTAATGCCTTCTTTCACATCTTATGATGAAAAAAAGAATAACTTTTGATATATAGCACAAACAAGGGGTAACATGCAATTTAATGGAGCATTTTTAAGTGGGAAACTGTGATTCTGAAAAAGAGCCACGAGGCCAGGGCACGAGCCTGAATGAGTTCACGGCTGGGGTGCTGAGAATGTGAGGCGTCTGGCTCCGTAATCCTTACTGCTTTTGACAAACAAGCAAACCGAAGCTCAGAGAGATTAAGTCCTTTAACCGAGCTCATCTTGCTAGAAGCTAGTTCACCTCCAGTTCACCCCTCCTCCTTAGCCTCACACACACACACACACACACAATGAGAGAGGCAGACATACACGCATACACTTGTCTGCCTCCATGAGCATTTATTTCTACTCTATCTCAATCCAAAAAGCAACTGAGAGAGGAAAAATGAAGAAAAGATGATCACTCAGGTTAAGTTTAGCCCACGAGAAATCAAACCAAGAGCTGAGATGCAAAATGACAGCCACAAATTTGGTTCTGAGATGACCTCCTTGGGGTAAGAACTTGATATTTCATCACTAGAAAAATCCTTTCTCACCCCCAATAGTAGAAGGCAAACTAAAACAGTGACATTTCCTCATCTTCTTAATAGGAAAAGAATTCATCAATTAAGATATAGCTAGTGGGTAAGTGAAATCACAGACAACCACGTCAAGCTCACTTTGAAAGCCTGGGAGATGCAATAACGACCTGAACGACAATACATCCCTGACTTGTTAAAAGTGAAGTCAGACAGAGAAAGACAAACGCCATACGCTATCCCTTGTATGTGGAATCTTAAAAAATGATACAAAAGGTCATAGCTACAAAACAAAATAGATTCACAGACATAGAAGGCAAACTTACGGTTACAAAAGAAATGAGCAGGAGACAGGGTTTGCGACTAACATATAAACACTGCTACATATAAAATAAACAAGGACCTAACGTACAGCATGGGCAACTACAGTCAGTATCTTACAACAACCAACAAAGGGTCTGCCTGCTGGCTCGGACTGGAAAAGATCCCCTTGCAATGTGGGGGACCCAGGTTCAACCCCTGGGTCAGGAAGATCTCCTGGAGAAGGCAATGGCTGGCTACCCACTCCAGTAGTCTTGCCTGGAGAATCCCATGGACAGAGGAGCCTGGAGGGCTACACTCCATGGGGTCACAAAGGATTCGACAGGACTGAGCAATTAACGCTTGTCACATTTTCGTTTTCATCGAGGAAAAGAACCTGAAAAGAAGAACCTGTGTGTGTGTGTGTGTGTGTGTGTAACTGAATCACTTTTCTGTACACAAGAAACTAACACAACATGGTAAATTAACTATACTTCAATTTTTAAAATGGTTACAAAAAAAGGGAATGTCTGGAGATGCTGGGGTTTAATGCTTTTGACTGTCCAAAAGGAGCAATAAAAGAAAGACAAGATAAATGGTGGTTGGAAGTGTTATAGGAGGAAACCAAGCCACCGGCTCTAACACATGCAGTTTCAAAACTCCCATGGGTGTGCTAGGAGGTGTGAGCATCACCCGACAGGCCTGCCCTCTTGTGCACACCTGCACAGCAGCAGTGCAACTCTCTAATTAAACAAGGGAGACAAAACCGTCCCTAGCACAGCCCTCACCCAACCTCCAACGGAAAACACATGTCCTCCTGAGAATGCCACCTGAGACTCCCAGCGCCAAATTAGCTCTCCAAACATACAGACAACGCCCGTGAAAAACAATGCCTAGAAGCAGAATAAAAGCAAACATAATGAGCAAAGACAGCAGTTTCCTAAGGTCTCCAAATGCGCGACACCGCCTCTGTGTTTCTAACACCTGACGTTAAACATGAACGATAAGAGAAAACGCTTCAGTGCGACGACAGACAGCAGACACGAGGAGCCTGACACCGGGCAGGATCCACTTTCCAGTCATAAGCAGGCATTTCAATCAGATGAGAAGTGACTGTGAGGTGCAATTGCTTCCCGGGTGGCGCAGGGGTAAAGAAGCCCCCTCCCAACGCAGGAGACGCAGGCTTGATTCCCAGGTCAGGAAGATGCCCTGGAGGAGGAAATGGCAACCCACTCCAGTATCCTTGCCTGGAGAATCCCATGGACAGAAGAGCCATGGTAGGCTACAGTCCATGGGGCTGCAGAGAGTCAGACACAACTCAGTACACGTGTGTGTGAGCGCACACACACACACACACACACAAATGACAGAAAGATGCCTTTGGTCAGTGGTTAACATGTCTTTTTTTTTTTAATTTTATTGAGAAATAATTAATTTACAATGTTGTGCAAGTTTCAGAGCAAAGTGAATCCACTATACAGATGCCCACATCCACTGCTTCAGATTCTTCTCCCATACAGGCCGTCACAGAGAACTGAGCTCCCTGTGCTATACGGCAGGTCCCCAGTAGGTCCACATCAGTTATCGATTTTATATACAGTAGCACACAGGTGCCAATCCCAATCTTCCAGTTTATCCCTCTCCTCCTTAACCCCCAGTCACCCGAAGGTTATTTTCTTAAGCTATAACTTTGTTTTGGTTCTATAGATAAGCTCGTGCTTGAGCGCTAAGTCGCTTGAGTCTGTTCGATTCTTTGCAACCCTATGGACTGTAGCCCACCAAACTCTTCTGTCCTGGGATTCTCCAGGCAATAATACTGGAGTGGGTTGCCATGCCCTCCTCCAGGGGATCTTCCCAACCCAGGGATGGTTTAATTTGTAGCCTTTTTTTATATTTCACATATAAGCACTAACACATAATATTTGTCTGACTTATTTTATCCAGTATAAGAATCTCTAGGTCCATCCAGGTTGTTGCAAATGGGATGGTTTTATTTTTTTTTTACATCTGAGCAATGTTCTATTGTATATATGTACCGCATCTGCTTTATCCATTCTTCTGCTGATGGACGTTTAGGTGGCGTCCATGTCCTGGCTACTGTGTAGAGAGCTGCAGCGAACACTGGGGCACATCTGTCTTCTCGAGTTACTTTTTCTGCAGATACACGCCCAGGAGTGAGATTGCTGGATCACACTGTAGCTCTCTACACCCTCCAGAAAACAGGCACAGGTACCAGTCCCTCCCAACACATCTTTTAAAAATGACCCCAACCACGCAGTCAGCTACATCAGAACAGCAAAACTGCTTTCTCAAAAGGGATTGGCTGTTTTGATCAAGGATGACAGGAGTTCTCTGGCAAAAGGCATTTTCAAACCTTGGTAAAGGCACCCAGTCAAAACACTGCCCCGTGGTCACGCAGTAGCAACAGAGCCCGGAGAACCAGTCTCCTTGGCTGACTGTGATCATGTTCGTCACCCTACTGCTTTCCCAGAAAAATGTTTATTCCTTTCATGACTCATCTTGATTCCTACCTGTACATTCATTTGCTTATCATTTGCTGACACCAAACCATTAGCTCCAGGAGGGAAGGATCCCCTCTGTCCTGTTCACCAATGTCACCCCGGGAAGAGGCCACCACCTGGCTGGTCGCGGGTGCTCAAGAATGCCTTTTGGCATTGTGGTTCATTCAAGTGTTTACTGAATGGATGGGTCAATTAACATAATTAAATAATTATGCATGTAATTAACGTTATCACGAATCGTGAACTCCCTAAAGCACACTATCATACTATCACAACAGTAACAGCTTGCCAAAAGGAGGGGGTAGGGGGGAAGGGACAGTAATTGCCTATGGAGGATAAATATTTCTGCAGAGTTTTGGAAGATCTTTTGAAAAGCAACTGATAAGATGATGGCCTTGGGACTCTGGCCTAGGTGAATATGTGTCTCTCTAATGGGAAGTCAGTCTGTCCCTCTGAACTTGCCACGGTGCTGAATGAAGCCCTGCTGCAATGACGCGACTGGTCAGGTCCCCGAGGACGGTGCCCTGGCCGATGATGGCACGCTGTCTAAGCAGCCAGGCTCACGTAAAAGCAGTACGAGCCCGGGCTTCTTTCCACACATCCAGGAGCTCTAACCAGAAGCCAAAGATCATCTCTGACACTCTGAAGACAATACCCAACGATGGGTCTTCTCTTAACAGCCTCGCTTTTGGATGCCAGAGGCACGCAGCAAGCGTGGCATGAATCAGGGGCTGTTAAGGCTTAAGACATCCACGTTCTGTGCCAGGCAAACCCACACACACAGCAGAGATTTCACGGATAACATCAGAGCTAAAATACTCAGGATATTACTAAAACTGAAAATTTGAATGGAAATGATCGATTTCCACTTTGATAAATGAAAACTAGAGTCTGCTCCTACTAGTGAATTAAAAAAGCAACCTAAGATATTTTCCATTTCCACTATAGTTTAAAATCTAAGAAACTTAGAACTTGAGCGAAAAGAGAAACATCATTGTTAAATATCTTTAAATATTTGGATGTAATTTATAAGAAACAGGTTTGAAGTTTCACATATGTACCATATTTTTCATAAATTATAAAAATAAACCCGTTAAAGTGCCTCGCTATAACTCTTAGATATCCTACACAACATAACAATGCAAGCTATTGTTTTGAACTTATCCCAAAGGTATCTGGAAGTTAAATCCATCAGGTATAACAAGAAAATATATATTCATTCTAAAAAGATAACTTAGATGAAGTAAGGTTTCCAAGCTACAGTCAATAGTGCAAAACATATCAACGACAGGAACTCAGCTGCAGAAGGAATTTCATACCATCCCTTCCTCCAGTTTATGAGCCATTCCCTCCATTGACAAAGATGGATTTGGATTTTACGTAACTCATGAGCAACAGGGCCCCAGGCAAGAGAGCACAAGGCCACCTCTGGACTACCCGTGAAATTCCCCTGAGGGGACCAGGACCGGGCAAATCAGTAGCAACTGCAATCTTGTGTACCACAGTCCCTCAACCTCACTGCTCGAATGAATAGCTTTAATCCTCATTTTTTTATTTGGCTGTTATTTCCCCTGAAATTTTGAACTTTTTTAAAATATTGAGTACACACATAATTTTTTGTTTTTTATTATGTGTAGCAGCTACAGGAAAGCTGGAGGGGAAGAGGTCAAGAGCTCTTTTCAAGAGACTTTATTACCAACAAAAAAAGTCCTTCAGCTGGGTTTGGAAACAAAGTTACGGAGTACATTGTCAAGTTTAACAGGTCTAGATATTTGAGCAAATGTTATCCATTTGTAGTTCAAGAACATATAAAAATATTTCCTTTGACTAATAAAGGCATATTTAAGTGACACGAATTCTTGCTCAGAAAGGTCTCCCAGGATGGAGTTACCTTATCACTTGAAAGAAGGCATATCTCCATCACTTGGATGGTAGACTTCTTGTTTCCAGTAGACGCAGTCAAACACAAGCCTTGACTACTGAGAGAGGAGAAAGTCCCGTTTTGTCAAAAGTGACATTTACGAACTGGCTCCTGTGACAGTAGCTAAGAAGTGAGGGTGAAATCTGGAGGAAATGCCTGAGATTCATAGCAAGGAGCTCTGGAGGCAAGTCTTGGAGAGACCAGTCAACATACCTACTGCAGACGCTCAAGACCCCCCAAAGACATGGTTGGATCAACTCAGCAAAGGCTCTATACAGGCCTGCAAAATCTGAAGGGCGATTCTACCCTGGGAACCTTAGGATTCCACCTTCCTAAGTTTCCTTGCTCACTGCTTCCACCCTTGACAGTGTGCAGTTATCAAAAGGAGTTGGGTTGGACTCCCCCCTGGCTGTCCAGGGTGAAGCCTCCACGCTTCCACTGAAGGGGGCCCGGGTCTGATCCCACATGCCATGAAGCCAAAAAAAAAAAGGGGGAGGAGAAGTAAAAGAAAAATGTATTGAACTGAATAAAACTGAAAATACAACATATCAACTTTAAAAAATATTTTTTAAAAGTGGAGGAGGGTTTGCATTGTCACCAGCTCTCTGTGCGGCCTCAGGCCTCAGTTTCTTCATCTATAAAATGAGGTGATTAAACTGAAGCAAAGATCGCCTACCTTTTATTTCATCACACAGGTGCCTGCCTTTGAAAGGTTTTAGTTACTAATGAAATAAATAATACAGTTTACTAGGTCAGAGCAACTGCAACTTGACTGTAGAAGTAAGCCTCTTCCCCAGTTATTTGAAATACCAAAAGCAGGTCCGTACCATCAGAGAACTGGGGCGCTCAGGGTCTTAGCTGATTTTAATACATTTACTCGATGACTCTTGGGCTGCAACCTGCAACTCCAGAAGTCCATTTCATCCAGCGCTACACAGGTCAGCCAAGCACACACAAGGAAGCACCCGTGAGGCTTTATGGAAGCAGACAAAGCAGAAGTGGGCACCTACGTAGCATTCGGCTCCATGCCAGACCCAGAAAGGGAGCAGTGACTCTAGACTCAAGTGTCCTGGTCTGTGACAAGTAAGGAAACTATTTGTTCTGTGGTTTTCATCGTTCAGTCGCTAAGTTGTGTCTGATTCCTTGTGATCCAATGGACTGCAGCACATCAGGTTCCCCTGTCCTTCACCATTTCCCAAAATTTGCTCAGATTCATGTCCATTGAGTTGGTCATGTTATAGAACCACCTGTTTTGAGCGCTGTGCTAACAAGGTCAAGGTATGAATTTTCCCAGCCTTTTAGTTCAGTTCAGGTCAGTTCAGTCGCTCAGTCGGGTCTGACTCTTTGCAACCCCATGAATCGCAGCACACCAGGCCTCCTTGTCCATCACCAACTTCCGGAGTTCACTCAAACTCATGTCCATCAAGTTGGTGATGCCACTGGCCATCTCATCCTCTGTCGTCCCCTTCTCCTCCTGCCCCTAATCCCTCCCAGCATCAGAGTCTTTTCCAATGAGTCAACTCTTCGCATGGGGTGGCCAAAGTACTGGCGTTTCAGCTTCAGCATTTTCACCTCCCAATGAACAACTAGGACTGATCTCCTTTAGAGTGGACTGGTTGGATCTCCTTGCAGTCCAAGGGACTCTCAGGAGTCTTCTCCAACACCACAGTTCAAAAGCATCAATTCTTTAGCACTCAGCTGAAGTCCAACTCTCACATCCATACATGACTACTGGAAAAACCATAGCCTTGACTAGTCAGACCTTTGTTGGCAAAGTAATGTCTCTGCTTTTCAATATGCTATCTAGGTTGGTCATAACTCTTCTTCCAAGGAGTGTCTTTTAATTTCATGGCTGCAGTCACCATCTGCAGTGATTTTAGAGCCCCAAAAAATAAAGTCTGACACTGTTTCTCCATCTATTTCCCATGAAGTGATGGGACCAGATGCCATGATCTTCGCTTTCTGAATGGTGAGATTTAAGCCACTCTCTTCTTTCACTTTCATCAAGAGGCTTTTTAGTTCCTCTTCACTTTCTCCTATAAGGGTGGTGTTATCTGCATATTTGAAGTTATTGATATTTCTTCCGGCAATCTTGATTCCAGCTTGTGCTTCTTCCAGCCCAGCATTTCTCATGATGTACTCTGCATATTAGTTCAGTTAGGCCCAGCCTATCCTAGGATGGTAAGTTTCCACAAAGCCAGATCAGGTACCAGGCCTGACGCCCTGGGGGCACGACTCAACCAAGCTTGTGGGACCAGCGGGGTGGGAGTGGGGTGGGGCAACAGGTGTTACTCAAGCTCATTTCTGCGTGAGCAACCCTGGCAGGTACACAGAAGCCCGTGTTCAACTCCATCCACCTTGAGAATGGACCACCGAAGTCAGATGCAGCCTTTGCAAGACAAGCAGACTTTAGGTCCCAGAAGTAATTCAGGCAAAGAGGAACGAGCTTGCCCCAAAGATCAAAGCACGAGCTATAGTAACAGCACTCAGGCCGACTCCTTACCCCAATACCGGAAATGATAAACCATTGGGGGGACCAACTACAGACGATCTAACAAGATGGGCACTGGAAAGGTATCCATCTGTGAAAAGCAACCCTGGATGCGAGTGAGAGAGGGTGGTACTTCAAAATTCTAAAGGAAGATGACTCCAAGTTCCGAATTCTACGCCAAGCCAAACCAGCAGCCTGCTGGATGGGTGAGATACAGATGTTTCCGCACACAAGTTCTCAAAATGTGCTGTTTCCTCTGTCCTCTCTCCAAGGTAGAGGGTGTGCTTTCTCAGGATGAAGAGTCCACCAAGAAAGAGTGCAGCAACAGAGAAAACAGACAGAGGCAAAGCGCGAACAGAAGGAAACCTTAAACCATCAGGAATAACCTCAAGGAGAAGAAACGGAGGCTCCCCCATTTCAGCTGACTGTCCCGACCCTGCTCTCCGCAGCGGGCCAGTAGCAGAGGCTCTCACCCTGGAGGTGGGGGTGAAGTGATGATGCAGATATCCCGGGGGAGAGGAGGCCGAGGGGATAATATGGGGGGTGAGGACTCCAAGAGAGGGGGCTCCCTGGCAAAGAGACAGAGAAACTAAAGTGTGGGCCTGATAGGCCTAACCTTTATCAGAAGGAGTTTTCTAGAAATGCTGGAGAGTTACAAAGACCTAACGGAAAAAAATGCTAGGAGCAACGGCAAAATAGTTGTACCAGAGAGGGACCGTGAACATGGCATCCTCCTCCAGCTCGCGTATGAGCCACGCTGATGTTGAGACAGAACCCGAAACAGTGACTTCATTTTAGTAGAGGGAGGAGGTCAACAGATTGCTACATCCAGAAATGGCATTGTAAAAAATTTTGTAACTGTGTGTGGTGATGGGGCTTCCCTGGGGACACAGTACCACTGCTAATACGGACGGTGCCAGAGACATGGGTTCGATTGCTGGATGGGGAAGATCCCCTGGAGAAGGAACTGGAAACCCACTCCAGTATTTTTGCTGGGAAATCCCCTGGACAGAGGAGCCTGGCAGGCTACAGTCCACCGGGTCGCAAAGAGTTGGACATGACTGAGCAACTAAGTTTAATTATACCCCCCAAATTTTACTAATGTAAATGTAAAATAAATGCGGGGGGGGGAGAAATGGCATTTTAAGCACATTACCTACAAAAGCCTAAACAGAGCTAAAAGCAGAAAATTAACAATAGTTTCCCTGAGAAACAGGATTTGGAGGGGAAGAGGTGAGCAAGACACTGCTCTAATTTTATTAAAAATCTGGTGGAATTCATTAATCTAATTAAGAGAGAGAGGAGAGATGAAAAAGAGTATTTCTTTTCCTGTATAGCATTCTTCAGGGTTCCCAGATGGTGTTAGTGGTAAAGAATACACCTGCCGAGGGAGTTTTTTCAAGATGGCGGAGGAATAGGACGGAGAGACCACTTTCTCCGGCACAAATTCATCAAAAGAACATCTCAACGCTGGGTAAATTCTACAGGGCAGCTTCTGAATGTGAGCAGAGGACATAAGGCATCCAGAAAAGCAGAACATTGTCTTCAAAAAGAGGTAGGAAAAACACAGAAGACGAAAAGGGAAACAAAGGACGTGGGGAGGGAGCTCCGTCCCGGGAAGGGAGTCCTGTCCCGGGAAAAGTTTTAAAGGGAGAGAAGTTTCCAAACCCCGGGAAGCACTCTCACTGCCGAATCTGTGGCGAGTCTTGGAGGCACATGGCAGGGAGGAAAAATGAATGGTGATTGAGACCAGCAGGTTGCGAGCCCGGCGGTGATTCCCAAAAAGAGTATTTCTTTTCCTGTATAGCATTCTTCAGGGTTCCCAGATGGTGTTAGTGGTAAAGAATACACCTGCCGATCCAGGAGACTTAGGAAAGGGGGGTTTGAGTCCCAGGTCAGGAAGAGCCCCTGGAGGAGGGCATGGCAACCTTCTCCAGTATTCTTGCCTGGAGAATCCCCACGGACAGAGGAGCCTGCAGGGCTGCAGTCCATGGGGTCACAAAGAGCTGGACATGACTTAGCAGCTAAACAAGAAGATGCCACCTGGAGTGGATGGCGGTCACACCTCGCTCCACCTGTTTCCCTTTCGGGAGTGCTGCCTTCATGCCCAAGACAAAAACACTTACTGCCCCAGTGAACTGAAATCGGCAGAGAACAAAGAATCTTTGAAAATACCTGCATTGTACACTTCTGACAGCATGTGTGTAGTGACATGTGCAAACCCCAGACACAGGCGATCTCGCTTCTTCAGCAAATGGGAAACTTCCCCTAAAATATTTCCAGTTAAGCTCATAGAGCACAGAGGTGACCACAACACTAAATTTGGTGCTGTTCTATGAAACATGCACCTCGAAAAATCATTGGTCTATGAGGAGAAAGATAAAAATACACAACCTTGATGAAAATGCATTCACTGAAGAAATGGCCAAACAAACACACATAAAGCCAAGAAAATGTAATCGAGCTTCCCCCCTCACGCCGCACCCAATAGTTTCTGGTTTCCTGTTATCCTTCCCCATGAAATCAACAGTCAGTCTCCTCCTCCCTAAGCCTCCTCAACCTCAGGAGCTCATCCTCTTCCTTCAAAGAGAAATTAGCCACCACTGGCAGGGGACTCTGGCCAACTGCCCACCAAGCGCGCCCAGCTTTACCCCTGGTCCTCAGGAGTCAGAGGAGGAGGTGTCTTTAAGTCCGGCCCTATGGGCTCCCCCAGAGCCCCTGCTGTCCCTGTCCCCCCAATCTCCACCCTTCCTTCTCCCTTTCTCCAACTTCACAAGGACCCACACCCTTCACAGGACCCACTGAGCATCTGGGGAGCAGCCGGGGCTGGAGAATGGCATGGGGAGGTGGTGAGAACTCTACGGAAGGAAGGAGTGAACAGGAAACAGCTAAAACCCCGCCGCTGACATTCAAAATCAGAGATCTTGATGGGCCTGAAGGGCAGGCACTGGGAAGAGAACGGATTTCCCGTGCTGCCTGGACTCAATGCTGGCCAAGGTTGGAGCTGATCGAAGGACCTAGACAAAGAGGGGACCAGGCGGACCAGGGCAGGGAGTCTCCACAGAGACCGAGCCATGATGCTGGGGCTGGAGGAGGCAGGGAGGCGCTGGGAGGAAGGGAGGGTCCCCCTGTCTGGGGTGACTAGGAAAGCCAGGCTCTCATGCTGGCCAGGGAAGGGCACTTGCTGGATGGAATCCTAGCAGACCTGGCTGCGAGCTGACCTGGCCCCTCGGGGACACCATGCTTTGCCTCCCCCCTGCCAAAGAAGCTCCTTCAAAGCCACCTTCCTGCTGTCGGTCTTCTCCACCCTCCTGGGTTCTCTTCTTATTTGACCCAGAAGGTGGTCCTGGGAAATGTCACCACCGCAAATCTGCATCCCAACACACCCAAATCTGTCCTTCAATCCAACCTGTCCCTAGGCATCACCCATATATCAACCTCGTGGGGACTGACTTGGATAACTTCAGTGGATGGCCCATGGGCACAGCACACTCCCCCCATCAGGAAAACACCCTCCTCCCCCGTGACCCCAACCTGCTGAACCCCAGAGACCCTCAGAACAGTTAATACCGGCTACTCCTCACTTACCCTGAGAGGCTGAGTCACTCCCCCTTCCTCCTCCCACCTAAGAAATCACTCAGCCCCCTTGATGTTACCTCCAGAGTCTCCCCCTCACTACCTGCCTCTCCTCACTACCACATGCTCCTCCAAAGGGGTCCTGACCCACCTCTGGCTCTGGGTTTTCCCTCTCCTAATTGATCCAAGGAGGGGCGATGGAAAGCCAGCAAGCAGAATCTGGTCCACTTGCTGCATGAAGCTCTGAGCTGGAACTAATAGTGTCTCTCCCTTGCTCACCCAACCCCAGTCACACTGGACTCCATGCTGTTCTGCAAACACCCCAACTCAATCACGCCAGGGCCTTTGCACATCCCGTTCCTTGTGTCAGGAGCATTCCACCACAGAGGTAGCTGCTTGGATCCTTCCCTAACTTGCTCATGGTCGCTCCTCTGAGAGGCCAGCACTGACCATCCTCCAGGAAGGTAGCATCTTCTTGTCCCTACCTGTCCCTTGTCCTTCCTTTAATTTTTGCCCAGCACCCAACATCCGGCTTCTCCTATTGGACTTCCATTGTAGCTCAGATGGTAAAGAATCCGCCTGCAATGCGGGAGACCTGGGTTCGATCCCTGGGTTGGGAAGATCCCCTGGAGGAGGGCATGGCAACCCACTCCAGTATCCTCACCTGGAGAATCCCCTTGGACAGACGAGCCTGGCGGACCACAGTTCATGGGGTCACAAAGAGTTGGACCTGACTGAGTGACTGAGCATAGTATGTATAAACGAATATAAGCATTTATAAGCACTGCGTATACATTGTTCAAGCGTCCCTGAATTAACTGAGCACCCAGCATATAATAACTACTCAGTACATATTAGTTCTCTTCCACTTTTATATACTGATCTTCCTGTCTTCTCCCCAGTCTCCATACCCTCATTTGCTGCCTAAGGAAATCCTATTGGCTCCTCTTGGCCCATGTGTGATAATTTAGTGCTCACAGCATAACCTTAGAGTTACTTGCTTACTAATCTGCGCTTCTCACCAGGGATCGGAATGTGTCTTAGTCATCACTATATTCCCAGCAGCTAGCGATAATGATACAACACATTTATCTGTACTCGTTTGGATCAATCAGGCAGCTTAAAAACATTCACGCACAGCAGGACAAGAGAAAGAGGAGCAAGAAGCTGCTGAGACAAAGTTATTACCCGAATGAGCATAACCATAAAGCTGCGAGAAATCGCTCAAGATGAGCTTTGTGGTCATTACACTAGAGAAGAAAACCTGACGGGTTCCTAGAATAAACATTAATCTGGTTAAAAACAGCCCTCTTTCTTAGGACCTCCCACCCGCAGCTCCTGGTCTTCAAGAACAAGATCTAGACAACAGCCTTACAGAGAAACTCGTGAAAGGTACCCCGGGCCTAATAATAAGCACTTGTGGCCATCACTCAAGAACCATTTGCTGAAAATAAAAATTGTCCACTATTTTCAATGACCTGAAGATTCTCTATTTTGCAAGACCTTCCTTAAACCATCCTCTCCCTATCCAGGCTAACCATGAGCATCTTTAATCATTTTAATAGTTATAGTTTGACAGACTATACCTGCCTATATAGTTACATATATACCAAGCATAGTATAGGGGAATATCCTTTGCTGCTGCTGCTGCTAAGTCACTTCAGTTGTGTCCGACTCTGTGCAACCCCATTGACGGCAGCCCACCAGGCTCCACCATCCCTGGGATTCTCCAGGCAAGAACACTGGAGTGTGTTGCCATTTCCTTCTCCAATGCATGAAAGTGAAAAGTGAAAGTGAAGTTGCTCAGTCGTGCCCGACTCTTCATGACCCCATGGACTGCAGCCTACCAGGCTCCTCTGTCCATGGGATTCTCCAAGCAAGAGTACTGGAGTGAGTTGCCATTTCCTTCTTCAAAATATCCTCTATTAGCCCAGTTCACTAAGCCTTTGTGAGTATATCTATAGCATTTCAGACCCCACGATGGTTCCAGGTATCTGAGAATAAGAATTTCTCAGATAAATATCCTCAGACTGAGGCAGGTGGGTCTCCCTAGACTGCCAACGGCCAGCGCTTGTCCCCCATTTATTCCTGGGTCTGTCCCACACAGAAACCCTCACTGTTAACCTTACGTTTACAGTTACATCTTCTCTTCTAGGCCTATTCTGTTGCAGCTGTTTAGTCACCAAGTCTTGTCTGACTCTTCTGCGACCCCATGGACTATACCCCGCCAGGCTCCTCTGTCCACAGGACTTCCCAGGGAAGAATATTTTACGGGTTGCCATCTCCTTCTCCAGGGGATCTTCCTGATTCAGGGTTTGAAACCATGTCTCCTGCATTGGCAGGAGGATTTTAACCTATAAGCCACCAGGGAGCTAGGCTATATATACAGTAAATCATACAAAGCTTTTATCAACTATTCCAAACCTTTCCGATATTCACTATTCCTAAAGCGTAAAGCCCCAGAGAGCCTGTGGCATGCAATTTAGAAGTGTGATACATTGTTTCAACCAATTCACTGAACCATCTATATCTCTAAAAGCAGAGAGGAAGCTCTCAGAGCTGAGTGCAGACGAGGGACCTCTGGTATACCCTCTGGGCCCAGCATCATGTAGGCCTGAAGCAGACACTCTTCCATGGCTCCTCATGCCCAGATGGAGATGAGATAAGGTGGGGGATGTGAACCAGACTTGCTCATAGGCTTAAAAAGATGCCTCTCAATGTAGAAACAATCCTCTTCCAATAAAATTATTTTCACCTATGCTGAAACCATTAAGTGAAATTCTTTAATACTTGTAAAATGTAAGCCCTAATTTTTGGCTCCCGTGTATGCTGTGCTGTGCTTAGTCGCTCAGTTGTGTCCAGCTCTTTGCGACCCCCTGGACTGTAGACCTCCAGGCTTCTCTGTCCATGAGGATTCTCCAGATAAGAATACTGGAGCGGGCTGCCATGCCTCCTCATTTGTTCCCATATCTGTCTTCTATTATTCTTTAGAGGGATAGAATGAAAACAAAAAAAAAGGAGAAGAAAGTACATGGCTTCATGACCTAGGCCCATGAGCCAGGTTAGGATTGTGCTATTGACAATGGTAGCCACTAACCACGTGTGGCTATTTAAATTGAAGTTTAAATTCAAGAAAATTTAAAATACAGTTCCTGAGTCAGACTAGCCACACACTATAAATTCAATAACCACAGCAGGCTATTTGCTACCCTACACGACAGAACAAATGTAGACTATTTCCATCATTGCAAATTTTCTATGGAACAGTACAAAGTCATCTTTAATAATTCAATTAACTTCTATGGGTCTGTTTCCTCTTGTGTAAAAAGGGAACAATATCTGCTTCCCTGGTTGTTGTAAGACTTAATGAGGTGCTAACTGTGAGCGTCTTTATCATTTTAATATTTGTAGTTTGACAAACTCTACCTGCTTCTACAGTTATATATACAGGCATAGTTTGAGGAGAGCTGCAATCATTAATAGTAGTGGCTGTCAAAGAAGTTACTATCAAGTAGAACAAAGAATTTATATTTCAGGCCATGTGAACCGAAGGATGCTGTCCAGGAGGATGGGGGGAAATCCACACTGTTCAGATCATCTCAGAATGCTGCACTTGAGGAGGAATGTGGATAAACTGAAGCATGTTCAGAAGAGCCTGGTGAGTCGAAGGAGCCCAGGATTTCTCACCTGGGGAAAAGAGACTCAGCGGAAATGGAGAACAGAACAAATCTTGAAACAGATAAAGGACTGTCATGGGGAGGGAGCCCGGATCTTGGGCAGCTGGAGAGGTAACAAAGAGGGGAGTTTAACTCAGTGTTAGAAAAATAGTTGCTAGTCAAGAGTTGTCCCACAGTGGAAGTGCTGCCTTATGGAGAAGAGTTCATGATCCCAGAGAGTGCTCAAATGCAGTGATTCTTAAACTTGAGTCACCTGGGGAGCTGGAGAAAACTCAGATGTTCTGGCCCCACCTCCAGAGATTCTGGTCCAAGGAATGGGGTGGAGCCCACAGTCTGCATCTCTACAAGTACCCCGGGGATGGCCATGATGATGCTGGTGGCTACTGGCTCTTTGAGGGTCACTTCTCTGACATCAGCGGGCCCAACCCATCAGTAATGGCACAGAGGGGGCTCTTGACATCAAGTGAGAGTTGGATTCTGCAACCTTCCAAACCAACTCTAGAGGACGGGCCTCCAAGGACTCCCAGTGGGTCCTGGGCATTCCAGACTGCACGGGTGCCCAGTCTGAGAAATCACAAAAATCAGAGGACTCAAGGTCTCCTGCCAGGCACACCCTTGCGTCATCACCTCGGGCTAAGTACTTTCTTGCAGTTGAACTAACTGTGTAAGTGGAGGGTATTGTTATCATGTGAGCGCGACAGATGCTGTGAGGAGAAAGGCCCAGCATAGACTCTCTGATGCATGGTCTCCAACTGCGGGTTCAAGACTAAATCACATCAGAGCAGCTTTCTAGGTGGCATCGTGAAGGACTCAATTTCAGTATCATGATCATCATGGAGCACAAAAGGGGCCTTCTCCTCCAGCCCTTGCTATCCAAGGCAATCGCCATATGGCCCACACAAAGCACAGTGAGAGCTTATCACTCCTTTCACCAAAACCAGACATTTCATGCAAAGATTTGTGCCTGAATTTTTTCTGTAGCTTCCCTCATAACAGCCAACCGTGAAAATAACCCAAAAGAACATCAGCTGGCAAAAGGATAAACAAATTGTGGTATATCCCCGAAGCAGCAGTGCTGTGCTATGCTCGCTCAGTCCTGTCCGACTCTGTGCGACCCCCTGGACTGGAGCCCACCAGGCTCCTCTGTCCATGGGATTTTTCAGGCAGGAATACTGGAATGGGTTGCCCTTTCCTCCTCCAGGGGCTCTTTCCAACCCAGAGATCAAACCCGACACTCCTGTGTCTCCTACATTGGCAGGTGGATTCTTTACCACTGAGCCCTCCAGAAAGTCCCAGAAGAGGCAGACTGCTGCTGCTGCTGCTGCTGCTGCTAAGTCGCTTCAGTCACGTCCGACTCTGTGTGACCCCATAGACAGCAGCCCACCAGGCTCCCCCATCCCTGGGATTCTCCAGGCAAGAACACTGGAGTGGGTTGCCACTTCCTTCTCCAATGCATGAAAGTGAAAAGTGAAAGTGAAGTTGCTCAGTCGTGTCCGACTCTTAGTGACCCCATGGACTGCAGCCTACCAGGCTCCTCCATCCATGGGATTTACCAGGCAAGAGTACTGGAGTGGGGTGCCATTGCCTTCTCCGAAGAGGCAGGCAAGTCAGCAAAAATGAGAAACAAGCCACAGATAAACACAATAGGGATGAATCTCAAAGCTTTACATTGGGTAAGCAAAGCCAGGCACAAAAGACATCATATTATAAGGTATCATTTACAAGAAACTTTAGGGAAAACAAATCTAATCTACAGTGAAGAAAACAGATCAATCCCTGGGGTGCGTGTGGATGGGAAAGGAACTCAAAGTAACCTTTAAGAGAGATGAAATGTTCTAGATCTTGATTGCCATTTTGATTCCACAGGTGTTTACACTTGGCTGTTCCCTTAGAATGTGTGTCTTTTTATTGACAGTATACTGCAAGAAGTTATTTCTTCAAAAACAAAAGCAAATGGGGCATTTTCTGTTTCACTGGGTTCATTCTATTTGATGGTGTACTTAAAATTGGTGTCACTGGTTGCCTCTGGGAAGAAACAGGCAGTCAAGGACAGGCGTGGGAAAGACATCTAATTTCATACTTTAAAACTTCTGAACTATGAGGCAGTATTAGCCATTTTTAAATCCATAAAATTTAAGATAAGAAAAAGAATTTATAAACATGTCCCTCATTGGTAAAGTGAGAGAGACCCAACCCTATGACTACTGGACTATTGCCCAATCTATTTCAGGTTGTGGAAACCCTGCTTCTTGAGACAGGAACTATATGGTCTGCACTGTACTAAACTCCTCTGAGCTCTGAGTAAATAACAATTGTTTAAAGCATTATTTAGGAGTTTAGTGTTTTTCAAAAATACATCAAAGATAAGAATGTGCACACACAACCACAGTTTTAAAATAATTATAACCTGATCATCAGGTAACTACCACCACCGAAGTCAAAAAACAGAACACTGCCTACACTCCAGAACCTTTCACATGCCTTCTGTGCTCAAACCTTCTCTCTCTACTCTTGATTTTACAGATAAGAATGTCTTTTATCTATATATCCCTAATCAATACTGTTCAGGTTTGGACATCTTAAAACTTTCAAAAAACTGAATCATTCTATACATGTTATTAAAGGTGATTTCCTTCCCCAAATTGCATTTATAAAATTTATCTACGTTGTTGCCTATAGTTCTAGTTTATTTTTATTGCTCTATGGAAAGAATTTTATGGTAAGAATAAATGAATAAATCACAGTTTACCTTCCCACTAAAATATTCCTGGGCACTTACACAGGCATTTTGGGGTCTCCATTGCCTATGGAAAAAACAGATCCTGGAGGCAACCACTGCCCCCAGATGGGTCTCCAAAACACCTAGCCAGTCTCATCTCCCCTACTTTTCTCCACTACCTCATGCGGCACTGCACCAGTTGAACATATTGGTGGAAACGTTAAGTACAGTTCCTTAGGCCTGGAGGGTTGTCCACCATGCACGAGATCTACGCAAACCATTCCTGTCCGTCAAAATCTGACTCAAGCATGGGGTCTCCTTAAGAAGACCCCAGAGTCTCATCTATCCAGGATGCCACCTGCCCAACAAAAAGCTGTATCAAAATGAATGATTCCTTCTCTGACTCTTCAGCCACACTCATGCCATTCAGCCTTGAGTTATACCCAGACTGTCATGCCCCCGTCTCAGCTTTGTCCTTCCAATACACAGCACTAAAATCTTGCAAAAAATGGGCAGATAATAAATGTTAGAGCTTTTGAACTCAAACTCAAAATCGTGAGAGCTACTGTTGGTACCAGGTACTAAACAATCAAAAATATGTATTTAAAAAGTTAATTTTCACAAAAATAACATCAGTGAAAGTGAAATCATCATGATTGCTTCATACAAATTTGGGTTCTTCATGCTTCTAACACTGATTTTTTATAAAAAAACAACAACAGAGCTTTATGTTATGCCGTATACTTGATTATACTTTGCTAACTACATGATCTGCTCTTTAGACATAGTACTTCAGTTTATGAAACCACTCTTATGTTTTGGTCATTTAAGTTTTATTCGATTTTCACTATTATAAATAAAACATTAGTGAGCATAAAAATACAGAGTTTTAGAGTTCTTGGGACACGGAATGTCAGTGCCACATAATTTAAGATAGCTTGATAAGAGGTACACTATGGAGAAAAAACAAAGTCCTTGAAAGAATATTTCAACCTAGGAGCAACAATGGGGAAAACTACAACATTTTAATGAAACTAATAAATGGGTCACAAATTCCAATTAACAAGCACTTCAGATTTAAAAAGACAGTCATTTTTCTGTCCATGAAAATATATACATAGGATTGTAAATTCTCCAAAAAGGAAAACAGATAAACAGAACACCTATGGCCATTGTTTGCCTTGCTATCATACTTATTAAAAAATATATGGATGGAAGACATCATTCCCAAATAAAATTAAATATGCCTTTCAATTATTTAATGCAAAAATCATTATTTTCAATAGACATTAAAAATACATCACAGGAAAAAAATGTTTGCAACTCATGTTACAAAAATTAGGCTAAAGTTCTTAATATAAAAAGAGTTCTAACAACTCAGTAGGAAAAACCTAATGACTCAATTAAAAATATGGATAAAAGTTTTCTGTAAACAGATAATGCATAGAAGAGATAATTATAATGGTTCCTGAACATAATAAAAAATGCTCAAGCTCTGCTGCTGCTAAGTCATTTCAGTTGTGTCTGACTCTGTGTGACCCCATAGACAGCAGCCCACCAGGCTCCGCCGTCCCTGGGATTCTCCAGGCAAGAACACTGGAGTGGGTTGCCATTTCCTTCTCCAATGCATGAAAGTGAAAACTGAAAGTGAAGTCGCTCAGTCGTGTCCAACCCTCAGCGACCCCATGGACTGCAGCCTTCCAGGCTCCGCCATCCATGGGATTTTCGAGGCAAGAGTACTGGAGTGGGGTGCCATTGCCTGCTCTGATGCTCAAGCTCAGAGAAATGCAAAACCATAAAACCATACTCGATAGCCTTTTTCACCTATCAGATTTACAAATCAAAATGTTTGATAAAATGCTGTTGGCAAGGGTATAAAAAGAAATAGGCAGTCACATGCATTGTTGGTAGGAGCATAAATTGGTAACACTCCAAGGAAATATAATAATACAAAACTACAAGGCCGTCAAAACTACAAGGGCGAATCCCCTCTGACCCAACAATTCCACTTCTGAGACTTTCTCCTACAGCAATACTTGCTTACATGCAAAATAATGCATGTTCAGACCCTTAACTATAATGCTGTCATAGCAAAAGTTTGGAAAGATCTTATTCTGTCAGTAGGAGACACGTTAATCTGTGACATCCATACAGTGGGATTCAGCTGATCACAAGAAAGTGATCGCCAAAGTGCACTAAGAAGAAAAATAGCTCAGATAGTAGTCCACAATTTGCAGAGAATATTTTGTATTTGTTGAAATAAGCACTATCTGGAAAGATACACAGGAAACTGGTAACACTGGTTGCTTCTGGTAGCAAAGTGGGTAGCCAGAGAGAGGCATGGGAAAGACATTTACAGACTGTTCAACATTTTGTACCTTAAACTTGTGAACTCTGAGGTTATTAGCTATTTTTTAAATAAAGTTTAAAATTAAGAATTTTAAAAACATGTTCCTTATTGGTAAAATGAGAGAGAGACAGGCCTATGACTACTGTTGCCCAATTTAGCATCATATATGTATCTTCCTGATTTTGAGTGCTCACTATAACTTCATAACAGGTTAGAGAAATACAAAATAAGCTCTAGAAACAATGATAGCTAAGAGACCCAAAGTAAGGTTAATTCACACTCGGAGGCTCTATTAAGAAACACTTTGTTTTAAGACAAGATCAGTCTGGCACGGATCTGCAGAAAAACATTATGGTTAAACGAGCTGACTGAGGAAGTGGCAGGCTGTGTACGTTTTGTTCGTTTATTTATTTCCTAACTTTATTAAGGTTAAGAAATCAATGTCCTGTGACAAGGTATGGGTCACGGAAGCTCTGCTCCTTCTGCACAGTGTCGGTCATGCTTGTTATGAGAACACAGGTGCAAACAAAGAAGCTTTTTCTCCACCCCCTTAGACTGGTAATAGATGACCAGGCAGGGGCTTCCGTGAAGGAGCCAGACGTTTCAGCGTCTTTAGGGCGAAGGGCGCTTTTGGAAGAGACAAACCTGTTGATCGGGGGCTTTTCAGAGAACATTCTTGGGTAGTCTCTTTATTCTTCAGCTAAAAATAAGACTGTTTTTTACACTATGCACCCCTGGGGGGCGGGGTGATGTCCATAATCCACCTGTCTGCCTCCTGTTTCTTCTCGGGGAGTAGAGACAGTACACCATCCCAGCCTCCGGGTGGGATGGAAAAACAAATCACTCGCTGCCCGCTTCAGCTGGCTGATGGCGATGGCTCAGTCTTGAGCGTGTGCCCAAGCTGGTCCAGATATGCCCTCTCTGGGGGCAAGAACGGACACAGGTTCAACTGCGTGTGGTCCGGCGGGCTTTGGGCGAGCAGGTCACGACCTGCAAGTTTCAGAAAGCCAAAGGTCCAGTGCGCTCGGGGGCACACCTGCCGGTCCAGGTGCGTGCGGGGTCAGCCCATCGTCTCGCCCGCGAGGCTGGGCTACCCCCACGGAGGATGACAGCTGCTTACAGGGGAGGTGCGTCTGGAGGAAAGTTGGGAGTGTGTGTCGACCTGCGCGGGGAAGGGTGGCCGCGAAAGTGGGCCAGGGCGGACACCTTCCTCCGCAGGGTCCGCCGTGCACCGCCCCCCACCCCCGATATCGGGCCCCGGGCGCGCCCTCCGTCCGCTCCCGGGCGCCCCAAGGTCAGCTGCCCGCACCCCCTGCCCCCGGCCCCCCG
>SJXQ01005405.1:80048-102111 GCA_006408695.1 Aepyceros melampus | reverse complement strand
GGGGGAGCGGGGGCCCTCAAGCGGGGCCGCCGGAACGTGATCCCCTTTTCCTTTCCCAGCCTCCGTCCGCCCGCTTATCTAAAAGGGAGTCTCCGGGCCACCGGCGGAAGCAATTGGCCGTGCTCACTTTCTCCGGCCAGGGCCTCCGATCGCCCATCCTGCAGCCTTAGAGGGCATCATGGGGCGCCCCTGAGCCTGGCAGTGTGTTTCAGCCCCTAGTTCCCCGTCCCCCATCCCCACCGAGTGCCCTTGCAGGAGCAGATTGCACCCCCATAGCCGAAATCTTCAGGACTCTTAAGAACAACGTGATGATTTAAAGGCTGGATTGAGAAAGGAAAGGGCCCAGGAGGAGGGGGGTGGGGGTGGGGGGCAAAACATTTTGGGTCCATTCGGAAGCACGTGGCCCTCTGGTTTTACAAATCAGGAACCGCCAGGCCACCGCGTTGTGGCAGGGGGCTTCCTCTCTCCGACTTGTGGATAAAGTCATCTGGCTCCAAAATGCACGCTGATTTATGGAGGGCACAGGTGAGCGGGGAGCTGAGACGCAGGACCGCTTGGGTGTGTTACACAGGTTTGGGCAGAGTCACTGTGGTCACAGCAGGCATCAGGACAGGGGTCAGGTGCTGTGACGGGGTGACCAGGAGTTCTGAGATCTCTCAGACCTGGCCTCACTGGCCCTGGTGCTTCTGGGGGATTGGAGAGCGGGGTAGGGGGGGGGGCGCTGGGATGAAAGGTAAACGTTTATGTTCACTTTTCCCTATTTGTATTTTCTAAATGTTCTCTTCCTTCATCCCCATTGTCACTTTCCTCTAGAATAAAATGTTCCTTCCCTTTGCAGAACATTCTACCTTGATAATCAGAGCATCTTATATCCTCTTGGAGTTTACTACTGGCAACCAGCTTCTTTCACAGGATGGATGGGGCTCATTCTCAGAGGTATTAAAGCCTGTTGTTTCCAGGGAGCCTCTGGAGAATGTTCTAGAGTGTTCATCTGGGGGTTATTATAAATGTTTAAACCTCAGGTACACATACAAAGAAATTCACTGATGTACATTGCAAATGTATGCACTTTCCTATGTGTATGTTATACCTCCAAAGGGTGTAAGCCTAATTTACTCAGAGGTTTATTGAGCACCTACTATGTACCCAACCCCTTGCTCAGCTCTGTGGGTATGGCTTCCACCCACCAGAAGCTCACAGTCCAAGGAAGGGCCAGTGATAATTGTGGTCACTGCTGTGACGGAAATAATCACTCAGGGCTAAGAGTCCTTCCTTCAGTCGTGTGTCCAGAATTAGGGACAAGTGGAGGAGTCAGGTTTCCGGGAGCTTTTTGGAATAGAGGGTATCTGTCCTGAATTGTAAGCAGGAGAGCAGCAAAGGAATATTCATTGGAAGGACTGATGCTGAAGCTGAATCTCCAATGCTTTGGCCACCTGATGTGAAGAACCGACTTATTGGAAAAGACCCTGATGCTGGGAAAGATTGAAGGCGGGAGGAGAAAGGGACGACAGAGGATGAGATGGTTGGATGGCATCACCAACGCGATGGACATGAATTTGAGTAGCACCTGGAGTTGGTGATGGACAGGGAAGCCTGGCTTGCCACAGTCCATGGGGTCACAAAGAGTCAGACACAACTGAGCAACTGAACTGGGCAGTAAATGCAGGATAGGATAGGGAAGAGGAGCCAATCATGTCTGTCAGGAGATCAGCACAAGCGAAGCTGTGGACTTGCAGGGGGAGGTCATGGTTCCTTGTGTGTGTCTGCAGCAGATCGCCTCAACTGATCCACTGGTGGAAGGAAGTTTGGTTTTTGACCTGCCAGCAACGCAGAGTCTCATGTTTCTGGCTTCTCTGTGAGTAGATTCATGACAATCCAATGCAGTAACCAGGGAGGCATGAAAAAGCAATATGGAAACAATTCTGGTGTTTTTACCACAAAAGAAAGAACAGTCTTTCCCTGGGGCTTCCCTGATGGCTCAGTGGTAAAGAATCCACCTGCCAATGCAAAAGACACAGGTTTGATCCCTGGATGGGGAAGATCCCTGGAAAAGGCAATGGCAACCCACTCCAGTATTCTCGCCTGGAGAATACCATGGACAGAGTATCCCAGTGGGCATGAGGTCACAGAAGAGTCAGATACGACTTAACAACTAAACAACAACAATTTTTCCAAGTGTTGTGCCCTCTCTTAGCATTGGTGCAGGAGCTTTTGAAAGATAAAGGATGCTTTATTGTGTCATCTGGCCTTTGCTTAGCAAAGGACTGAGACAGCCCAAGGGTTGCCGTAGACTCTGCAACTGGAGGGAGGAATTGAGAAACCTGATATCCCCATTTTCCAAACCAGGGTGATGTGCTTCTAGAAACATGTCTGCAAGATCCTACACATTCCTCTTCTCCCTGGAATTTAATTACTGTCATCAGGATATGCTGAAGTAGTAAAAGCTGTTGACAGCCAAGACACATAAAAGCTCAACTTCAGTTGCTACGTGTGGGTTGCAACGCTTACCTCCACTTATTGATAAAGCTCCCTCCTCACAGCTCTGTGAAATCTTTCCTTCTCTCTTAAAATGCTACACAGCTGGAGTGAGTACTGTCATCTGTCTTTTCCACCTCTGACCTCTAATGATTACTAGCAAATAATATCACAGGAGCAGATTCTGGCCTAGACACATAACTAGGTGCTACTGGGTGTTTTTGTCTGATTAACTTTGCGATGTGTGAATAATGTATTCAGCGCTAAGACTGCATCAGAATAATACTAATGATGCTTAAAACAAACCTTGTCCCCTCATCTCTACAACATGTCACATTTAAAACTCCTGTGAGTAACCTTATCGTTTAAGATTCTCTTCTGAATTTTGGATCGAACAGAGTGATTCACACTAATGAGGTAGACTATTTGAAAATATAGATCCAAGGAAAGCAAAAAGACTGGGGATATGTCAGAGGGAAAAAAAAGAGAGCGAGACAAAACAGTTGTAGCCACTGAATCTAAGTGACAGTTTAGAAAATAACCAGTCAGGCAAAGAAAGCCAAAATACACACAAGAACTCTTAAAAGAGGTACTCACCTTTCTCTTCCAAAAGTAGCCAGAAAATTTGTAATAGGAGAAAAAAGCAATGAATAATTAATTCCTACTCTAGGAGGCCACATAGGCAAACTCAAGCTAAAGCCTTAGGACAAGAGGGAAATGCCTCCATATTTTCTTCCCCTAAAATGTTTCGTGTTAGACTCCTAGGTCCTTACATGAAGGAGCTGTGTACCCATATTGTATTGTATTGGTCTAGCAGATAGATCTTTGTGTGCTGATAATTTTGTTAAGCTTTGTTAATTTTGTGAAGCTCCAAAACACTGGCCACCTAATGTGAAGAGCCAACTCATTGAAAAAGACCCTGAGGCTGAGAAAGATCGAAGACAAAAAGAGAAAAGGGCGGCAGAGAATGAGATGGTTAGATAAGATTACTGATTCAATGAATGTGAATTTGAGCAAACTCCGGGAGATACCTCCGGGGAAACCCAGTGTGCTGCAGTCCATGGGGTCACAAAAAGAGTCAGATGTGACTTAGCGACTGAACAAGATCAACAGAAGAGCCTAATAGATCACACTGAGCAGAGAGAAATGGGAGCACCACACCACGACAGCGGCAACAGAGGGATGGAAAGGAAGACTGGACCTGCTTTCCAAGGCCCAAGTCACAAAAGGAGTTGGCTTTCTGTTCAGGACTGACTGTTGTGCTTATAGGAACTGGAATATCCAAACCAGACTAACCTAATTTGACAAGCATTCTGTAAGGGGGATGCTTACCAGAAATGAACTCTAGCATGGTGGCCAACCACATCAAATTGGGGTACTCAGTGTTAGGTATGATTCCCTAATAATATACAAAAGAGATTTTGCAAGTCTTCAGGAGGGTTTATTGAAAGGACCTGGGGTCACACTGCAGGAGTGGATACCCTGGAAAGGTACTCTTTTATCCACCCACAGGCACACACATCAACACAGACAGCAGCAGCAGCAATGATTTCAGAACGTTAACTGCCAACCCCTTCCCAAGGGCCCAGCAGTTACACTCACCTTAGCAGACTGCCACATTTCTGGTCCTATTGAAGGAGTTCACCAAGAGGACGTAACCTCTAATGGACACTCAAACTGGACCCCGGTGATTGGAGGCGCCGCATCCCCGCCTCTGTCCTGGGATGTATGTTCTGCCCACTGTTCCCACAGCGGGAGTGGTCCCAAGGACACGGCCGTGAGAGACAGGTGTGGTGTTGAGACCATTTGGGGGGTCAGTGTGACTGAGCTCCACTAAGGCCTCTGTGGAAGGACACAGCTTAGGGACTAGACACCACCACCACCAACAAACTCTCAGGATTCTGGCGGGTGGGGGTGGAAATCTGTATCCTCCGATGGACCGCTAAGAAGTCTGAGCTTTGGGGCCTTGGGCAGGCTTCCAGCAGGAGAGTCAAGTGGCCTGGCTGGTGCTGCAGAAAAGTATCTGGGGCAATGGGTTATACAGAGCCTGGCAGAGACCCTGGGACAGACTTTTTCACTAAGACCGGGGAGACAAGGAAGGGCGGGTTTGGAGCATCTTTAGAAAAGCCAGGTAGCAGGTGGGCAACGGGATCTGTGGCTCGGAGAGCAGCAGGGGTTCTGAACAAGAGCTGGATCAGAGGTAGGAAGCAGCCTGTATGAGAACTTGGCAGAGGGGCGAGGTTGGTGTGAGCTCACAGGCCAGATCAGGTTGACCACGTGCAACAGAAAAATGCGATGAGACTTTCGGACAGACAGATCAACGGAAGGGAGTTTTGAGCATCATTTGCCAAGTTTAGACCCAATTCTATGAGCAAAGGAGGAATCCTGAAATTTGTGAGTTTCCTTTTTTATTGTCTTTTCCTTTGTTTTTATGGCAGAACCGATAGAATTCCAGTGCCCGAGGCCCAGGAATTCCAGCTGGACGCCCATCGTCAAAGCAAAACCACGAATATGATTGTCTCTAAATGCAGGTCTCCAAATCAGGCCTTCAGTCTCGAGGGGTATTCTCAAAGCTAAAATTAGAGTGGTGGAATGTCATGGAATCACTGCAAGCGTTACATCCCACAGACATCTCTCAAAGTCTGTATCTGGTTTGTCACCTCTTACTAATTTTAGTTCATTAGAAATCGGGCACAAAACCCGGTGACTTTTTGGGCTGGCAGAGTGATCCAGGCACTGCCAAGCACGTGCAGTCAGGCTGTGTCACCTGCATCCTCTGAGACCTATGCATGGAGGGGCCCATCCAGAGCTGTTCATGGGGACCCTTAGGCTTTACAGGACTCAAGTGCCCCCTGACTCATCAAAGGAACTTGGAGATTGCATTTAATATAGTTCATAGTATACTACAGGGGCTTCCTTGGTAGCTGAGTTGTAAAGAATCCCCCTGTAATTCAGGAGATGCAGGAGGCACGGGTTCGATCCCTGGGTCAGGAAGATCCCCTGGAGGAGGGCATGGCAACCCACTCCAGTATTCTTGCCTGAAGAATCCCATGGACAGAGAAGCCTGGCAGGCTATAGTGCATGGGATCACAGAGTCAGACATGGCTGAAATAACTGAGCATGCATCCACAGTACACTATATTGGTTTGGAGACCAATTTATTGAAAATTGATGTTCTCTGTCTCCCTCACTGCATGCTCATTCTTGTCCCACCCCTGCTCTAAACGAGGTCCCCGAAAATAGCCTTGGGAGCTTCCTCTGGGTTGCCTGGACAAGGGTTGGGCTGGGACTGAAGGCCTTTCTCTTTTCTCCAGAGAGAAGATGCATGTGAACTTAAGGTCCCACAGACTCAGGGGCCTCCACTTCCAAAGCCAGCTACCCACAGGCCCTCGTATGCCCCATGTTCTGGACAGCTGGATTTCCCAAACTCTGCCAACCATGGCAACCAGTGGACCTATAGACCATTTTTCTCCCACTGATGAGGTGGTTCTCGCATGTCACCATGAGTGATAGTGATAGTTGCTCAGTTATGCCTGACTCTTTGCAACCCCATGGACTGTAGCCTGCCAGGCTCCTCTGTCCATGGGATTCTCCAGGCAAGAATACTGGAGTGGACTGACATGCCCTCCTCCAGGATATCTTCCCGACACAGGGATCAACCCATGTCTCTTTCATCTCCTGTATTAGTGGATGAGTTCTTCACCAGCAGCGCCACCTGGAAAGCCCCAAATTGGTTGTCACTTTTGCCCTGTCAAGAAGGGAGGGGACAGAGTTGGAAGCAAGAGACTCCTTTGGGAATGCTCGCCCACCATGGGTCCCAGAGAACTCCCTGGCTCCAACATTTCTTTTGAGTTAACCCATCCTATGTGGGACTGATTCCTTACAAGCCCTGTTGGAGAGGAAAAGAGGAGATCACAAAAAGAAATCCCACTCCAGCACAAGAGGGAACATTTATGACTGCCTTGTCAACTACAGTAACACACAGTCTCCAAGGCAAGAAACACTGGGGTGAGTTTTGAGTCTGGTCTCTCCCTCCTTCTCTGTCTGGAGTAACCATATGTCAGCCCTGGCTTATGCTTGCTGTCTGGCATGGTTATTAATAGCACTTTGCTTTCTTTCTCAAGGTGTCCAGATTTGGATGATAAATTATATAGACTTCCCATCCATCTCTCATTTGTCAGCGACCGCTGAGAACCCTTCTTCCCAAATGTTCCCATGCCCATCTCTCTTATTCTCCAGTCTCAGAGCCACCTTCTCTGTCCCAGATTCATCACTTGCTGCCTGTCTTAACTGCAGTAACCCCTTCTCCTCCGATCTATACCATACATGTCTCATCCAAAACACAGCTTGCAACATGAAACACCCACCCAAATGCTTCCAACTATGCCAGTTACCCAGGACCCCTAAACTGAAATAATTATAAACCACTTTCTAACGTCCTGGGTCACCTCTCTCTAAAAGTTGCACTTTTTTGTAGGCAGATTGTGCTACTAAGCCACTTCAGGTGTGTTTGACTCATTGCAACACTATGGGCTGTAGCCCTCCAGGCTCCTCTGTCTAAGGGATTCTCCAGGCAAGAATACTGGAGTGGGTTGCCTTACCTTCCTTCAGGGGATCTGAACCCACGTCTCTTATGTCTCCCGCATTGGGAGGTGGGTTCTTTAACACTAGGGCCACCATAGCTAATGCTAATCTGAACACTCAGCTATAGTCAGATTTACTTTTCACTGAGTCCATACTTCAAGCAAGCCCTCTCATTATGCCTTTGCTGACGCAGTAAAACCTTTTCCTGTCTTCTCAAGCCCTAGTTCCCCAATCTGTAGCTTTCCACTCCTTGTCCAGAAATCCTTCCTCGAGTGCAAAGAGCCTGGGTTTCAAAGTCATGAAGAGCTTACATTGATTGTAGCTCTTAGTGTCCAAGCACTGAAAGTGAAAGTGAAGTCACTCAGTGTGTCCAGCTCTTTGGGACCCCATGGACTGTCGCCCGCCAGGCTCCTCCATCCATGGGATTCTCCAGACAAGAATACTGGAGTGGGATGCCATTCCCTTCTCCAGAGGATCTTTCCAACCCAAGGATCGAACCTGGGTCTCCCGCATTGTAGGCAGACGCTTTACCACCTGAGCCACCAGGGAAGTCCAAGCCCTAAGCACTGCGTTGTATCAGTTTTAAGACTCCCTTTCCCCCTATATTTACTTGCTTACACTTGCACTGGGTCTTTGGTGCCGCTCTGGCTCTGCTCTGACTGTAGTGAGCCAGGGCTACTTTCCTTTCCGGTGCGTGCACTCCCCGTGGCGGCGGCTTCTCTTGCTGCGGGGCACAGACTCCAGGTGGGCATGCCTCAGTAGTTGCAGCTCCCGGGCTCCAGAGCGCAGGCTCAGAAGGTGCACTGCATGGGCCTAGCTGCCCCAGGGCAGGTGGAATCTTCCTGGGCCAGGGATCGAACTCGTGTCCCCTGCACTGTGAGGCGGATTCTTATCCACCGCACCACTGGGGAAGTCCTCCCCGCTCCATTTTAACATATCTGGGAATGAAATATACCTTCAAATCTATGCAATCTTAGAATCAATATAGTGACTCTCTGGCTTTCTGTGATAACACTAAGTCTTGGTTTCCTCATCTTTTTTTAAAAATAGGTGTGAGCTGTGTGCTTAGTTGTGTCTGACTCATTGTGACCCCATGGACTGCAGCCCACCAAGCTCCCTGTCCACGGGGATTCTCCCAGCTAGATTACTAGAATGGGTAGCCTAGCCATTCCCCAGGGAAATTTCCCGGCCAGGGATCAAACCGGGCTCTCCTGCATTGCAGGCAGATTCCTGTACCCGCTGAGCTATATATGTATTTATCTGCCTGCACCAGGTATTAGTTGCAGTATGTGGTATTCAGTTCCCCGACCAGGGATCGAACCCAAGGCCCCTGCATTAGGAGGACAGAGTCTTAGCCACTGGACCACCAGGGAAGTCCCCTCCTCATCTTTTTCTTTTTAAAAAGCTTTTTATTTTGTACTGGGGTATAGCCTATTAACAATGTTGTGATGGTTTCAGGTGACCAGCAAAGGGACTCAGCCATGCATATCCTTATATCCATTCTCCCCAAACTCCCCTCCCACCCAGGCTGCCACATAGTACTGAGCAGAGTTCCCTGTGCTGTTCAGTAGGTCCTTGTTGGTTATCTATTTTAAAGACAGCAGTGTGTACATGTCCATCCCAAACTCCCTAACTACGCCGTAACCCCATTCTTCCCCTCTGCAACTGTAAGTTCCTTCCCCAAGCCTGTGAGTTTGTTTCTGTTTTGTAAGTAAGTTCATTCATCTGATTTCTTTTTAGATTCCACATATAAGGAATGGCTTATTTCTCCTTCTCTCTCTGGTTTACTTCACTCAGTGCCGTCTCTGGGTCGATACATGAGTCCCTTGTGGGAATGGCTTGAGATAATATAGTCATGACCTGGAGGGGGGAACCTAGATGCTATCCCCAGCCAGTCTGTAATCATCACCCAGCATCTCACGGGAAGACATATACCACGTGCAAAAGTTGTTGCAACACATACCAGAGTTTGTATACTAATGGACTCTCACGGCATCCTCTGCACTGTGCAAAATCGGAAAGAGAAACTAGTCTCACCCCCAGGGGTGGCTTAACCACAGCATGCCACTGAGAACCCTGTTCAGAGGAAACAGAGGGAACCTTTCTCCAGGGGTAATGTGTCAAGTAGCTTTGAGTGGTAAGATGGAAACAACAAAAGCAGCTTTGCCCTTAATTTGTTCCTAAGTAGAAAAATCTTCAAAAGCTGAAAGAAAGTGAAAGTGTAAGTCACTTCAGGCATGTCTGACTCTGTGCATGTAGCCCGCCCAGCTCCACTCTGTCCAGGCAAGGATACTGGAGTGGGTTGCCATTCCCTTCTCCAGAGGATCTTCCTGACCTGGGGATCAAACCTGGATCTCCCCCATTGCAGGCAGATTCTTAACAGTCGGAGACACCACTTAACAGTCAGAGTCACCAAGGAAGCCTGATTTTATATTGAAAAAAAAAAAAAAAACCCACAGGCAAGTAAGTTTTGGATCCAAGTGGCTGTTTTGATAATGTTCATTTGGACAGTTGCCTTCCCTTGTGAGAGGTCCCTCGCTTTCTGTACAGAAGCCCGGCAGGCAGCCACCCTGGTGTACAGCTAGCTGACTGGCAGGGAATCTTTCCTTCTGTATCACTTTGCCACCACCTTTGTGCTGCTAGTGGTAAAGAACCTGCCTGCCAACGCAGGAGATGTAAGAGATGCCAGTTAGATCCCTGGGTCGGGAAGATCCCCCAAAGGAGGAAATGGCAGCCCACTCCAGTACTCTTGCCTGGAAAAGGCCATGGACGGAGGAGCCTGGCGGGCTGCAGTCCACGGGGCTGCAAAGAGTCAGACATAAGTGAGCATGAGCATGCACACACAGGTAAGGCCCAGCTCTTGCAGAAAAGTCTCAAACCCAAATCATCAAAGGGCTGAGGTGTGGGATTTGAATTGGAGATATCAGTAAGTATGAGGTCATGATCTGATAATATTCTAACTCTGCCCACAGAAAGAGCCTGACTCAACGATACCCTGTAGCAATGAGCTCACTTAGGCAGCAGATGGCTTCTAACTTATCGTTATTGTTTCTTGCTGTTGTTCAGTCACCGAGTTGTATCTAACTCTTTTGTGACCCCATAACTGTAGCCCGCCAGGCTCCCCTGTCCATGAGATTCTCCAGGCAAGAATTCTGGAGTGGCTGCCATTTCCCTCTCCAGGGGATCTTTCCCACCCAGGGCGTGAACCTGCATCGGCAGGCGGATTCTTTACCACTAAGCCACATAGGAAGCCCCTGGTTTCTACCAAAAAACATCTAGGCTCCTTGAAGAATTGGCTGATGCTAGGTCTGAGTTCGGAGAAGGCAATGGCACCGCACTCCAGTACTCTTGCCTGGAAAACCCCATGGATGGAGGAACCTGGTAGGCTGCAGTCCATGGGGTTGCTAAGAGTCGGAAACGACTGATTGACTTCACTTTCACTTTTCACTTTCATGCATTGGAGAAGGAAATGGCAACCCACTCCAGTGTTCTTGCCTGGAGAATCCCAGCGACGGCGGAGCCTGGTGGCTGCCATCTATGGGGTCGCACAGAGTCAGACACGACTGAAGCGACTTAGCAGCAGCAGCAGCAGCAGCAGGTCTGAGTTAGGAACATATTGCTTGCCAGAAAGCAAAGACGTGTTCAAAGATGATTTAATAGTTCATATCAAAAGGACACAGAAGCCAACTTGAAAGGGATTCCATTGACCAAATCTGGGAAACCTTGAGGATCACAAGGAATAATCTTGGCAAATGATTACAAAATATTAAATTAAAAATTTTTTATGATTCTATAGTGACTCAAAAGAGAAAGAGACAAAATTCTGCTTTACAAAAGATTATAAGCTCTCTGTTACTCTTTCTGTACATCTCACCCTCATGGAAACTTACATTACCATATGTGAAATAGATATCCAAGGGGAATTTGCTGTATGGCTCAGGAAACTCAAACAGGGGCTCTGTATCAACCTAGATGGGTGGGATGGGGAGGGAGATGAGAGGGAGTTTCAAAAGGGAGGGGATATGTGTATACCTATGACTGATTCATGTTGAGGTTTGACAGAAAACAGAAAAATTCTGTAAAGCAATTATTCTTCAAAAAAAATAAATTAATTAAAAAATTATAACCTAGTAAGTATAGACTAACTTACAGATTTAGAAAAGCACCCTTTTATAACTTTCAGGTAATAACTGATTCAAGCAATGCTCATCAATGAAAAATACAAACCACTGGGAATAAACTCTAGGAAAGAGGGTAGAGACATAACCTCACAGTTACTTTTTAATTACAAAAGCAAAAGTGTGTCTTTGCACTGGAGAGACCTTATCTGCTTCACCTCATTCTTGGCATCACCAGTAGTGTGACAATCTGACCTTCTGAAGAACAGACCTCCTGCTACGGGTGAGACACAACAAAACCTGCTGGAAACATTTGCTTTCCATCAAATCCTGACAAAACAGAGGAATCTGGAACTTAAGATGTCCTGCACGTCAACTGCATTGAATCTTCAAAGTGTTTGATATCAAGAACAGAGGAAGAACTTGAGGAGAATAAAAGAATACAACACCAAGCCGGTGTGTGAAACTTAATTGGATTCTGGGTCAAAAACTAGCTGTTAAGGACATTTGAAGGGAAAATTAGGGAAATTTGAGTCCAGACTGCACAGGAGGTGATTTTGTTGAATTAATGTTGCTTTTCTTAGGTGTGATAATGGTGGTGTGATGGTGTAAGAGAAACTTCTCCTTCTGAGTGAGGCGATATGAAACATTTAGAGGTGAAATACCAGGGCGGCAGCCATCTGCTTTCAGCAAAAAGGAAATGTGTGTATAGAGAGAGGTATATAAACACAGAAATAGAGGAAATGGGTGTGGTGAGACACTAGAGAGTCTGTATGAGGGTAATCTGGGTGTTCATTGCTTTGTTCTTTCGACTTTCCTGTGGGTTTGAATGTGGTCAAACAAAACAACCATTTTTTAGAAGACTATGTGAGAGAATAAGAAATAGAGAAAGTTTTCATATATAAACATCTTAAAACACACATCACTTCTATTTTCTTTTGCCCAAGACTGTGACCTTTGATGATTTCTCCTTTCCAAGAACTTAAAATCATTGTGACAACAGAGCATGGGAATCAGATGATTTCTGACATATGACAGCAACAGGAAATGAAATATTTAGGTTTTCTCCAGAGAACTGTAGCTTATCATGGAATTTAATCTTCTTCCATTGAACATCAACTATATATAAGATCCTCTGAGAGATATCATGCGTGCCTTCAAAGGGCTTAAAAATATCACATAAACATGGACTTGACATGTTTCAAGTGGTTCGTATGAGCTAAAGGAAAGACTAGGACTGGGGATACTGGGGATCTGATTATGAATAAGACACAGTCCTGGCCATCAAAAAGCCCCTTGTCTTTTGAGAAATACAGACACTACATGAATGTCTGTCAGGAGCCAGCGTGAGGAATCCCACCCGTGACAAGGTCATGTGGCAAGAGACCTCAATGGGCAAGAACGATTCGAGTCTCAGGGTTTCCCCCTGGTATTTCCTGAGCATGTACCCCCAAAATAAGAATCTGCCTGTTTTTCCACTCTTCTGACATTCTCTGGAAAAAGTCAACTCAGGGCTTTAGTCTTCTGCATTTGAAAGGAGTGTTTCAGCTCAACCCCCTCTGATAACCTCTAACTTAAACGCTCTAACTTGCCTAACAGGTTCCCGGGACCTTTTACAGCTTGTGAATTGCTTACAGCCCCCAACTGCGAGGGGCACAAAGCTTAAGTATCTTAAAGTTACAAAACCTTTTCTAAGAGCTAAAAATCCTATTGGTGACAGGAATTCACTGTTGACTCAATGATTGCTGCCAGACCTCCTTATTCTTTATTTTTTAGGCACGTGGGAGGATGTTTATCAATGTAAACAGGATATGGAAAAAGATATATAGTAGTTTTGATGTTAGCAACACTTGACTTTTGAGTTAATTAACACACATAAGTCTTCTGGTTAACAAACCCTTATCAGAAAAGAGCTATAAAATGTTAATTGGCCTTTTGGCCGGAAGATGATGTAAATCACCTAAGACTTGTGTATACAACTAGGTATGCAGAGAGAAAAGCCCAGTTTTGATAAAAGTTTGGGCTGCTAACGCTGCATAACTTTGTGTTACCCATTGATCTTTATGTATAAAAGGTCTTGAAGGACAATAGGGGCGGGAGCCAGTTATTGAAGGACTGGTTTCCCCCATGTCTCTTACCCTAACTTCAGGCTGAATTCCCATCTGGGGTGTGGAGGCTCGCCACGTCTACTTACTTGTCCCGGCTTTTAAGTTCCGCGCAAAAGGGAGCCCAGGGCGGGGCACCCTTAGAGATTCAAGCGAGCACCGGTGGACCCACGTAGATGGTGCAAGCTCCTTGTCTGGAACTTTATTGGCTTTCCACGTAAACCAAGTTATTCAGCCTCTTGTCTCCATCTAAATTTTCCTACTATACTATTGTTTCCTAATCTTACATTTCTAAATAAATAAGTGTTTTTCTCGCCTATACTTCTCTGCTTCGAATCACCCTGGATCCACCAGGGCTGGACCCTGGCAAATGTCAATATAATAAGATAAGATTTATGAAAAGATCTTTATCATGGTCTAAAAATTATGACCAGGCATCCAGGCACAACTTTGGAATGGTGTAGCTCTAAGCTAGAACTTGAAGAGGAAGTCAGAATGTTTTCAAAACAGACGGGTAGGCATTCCAAGCAAATGGAACAAAGTGTGCAAATGCAGGAAGTTGTCAAGGGATCACAACATGTTTGGAGATCCCCAAGTAGTTAAATAGAGCTCAGATTTAGGGGGTTTGTGGAGGAGTAAGAGAGATGGAGGCTAGTTAATCAGATCTCATGTTATACTAAAGAGTTTGAGTTTTATCCTGTAAATGCTGGGAAGGTTCTGACGGTAAGTGATGTGATCTGATTCTTATCTTGAAAGATAACCCTAGTGGTGGAGTGGCAGGAAATTGAGAAAAGATGAGACAGAGAGACTGACTAATAGACTTTTGTAATAGTTGAGATGAGAGATGCTAATACTGAGAGTCTAAAGCAAGATGGGGTGGAGAAGGCAGTGGCACCCCACTGCAGTACTCCTGCCTGGAAAATCCCACGGACGGAGGAGCCTGGTGGGCTGCAGTCCATGGGGTCGCCGAGGGTCGGACACGCCTGAGCGATTCACTTTCAGTTTTCACTTTCATGCGTTGGAGAAGAAATGGCAACCCACTCCAGTGTTCTTGCCTGGAGAATCCCAGGGACGGGGGAGCCTGGTGGGCTGCCGTCTATAGGGTCGCACAGAGTCAGACACGACTGAAGCGACTTAGCAGCAGCAGCAAAGCAAGACGGGGTAGGCGGAGGCAGAAAACGGGTCGATGCAGGAGACGTGACAAAGCACTGACTGTCTCTCAGGACTGAAGGAGTGCTGGGAAGCGAGGAGAGGAGATGGGCCAGTATAACCCTGTATTAGGGTTCTCCAGAGAAACAAAGCCAGCAGGGTGTGTGTGTGTGTGTGGTGACAAAGGGAGGCAGGTTTAAGGAATCGGTTCATGAAGTTGTGGGCACAGGCAAATCTGAAGCCTGCAGGGAGTTTGGGAGGCTGGGAATTTGCACATGAATTCATGTTCAGTTTTGAGTCCACATGTAGTCTGGAGACAGAATCCCACCTTCCTTAGGGGATTTCAGGTTCTTCTCTTAAGGTCTACAACAGATTGGTGAGGCCCACTGAAATGATGGAGGGTAATCTGCTCTACTCAGGGTCTACTGATATAAATGTTAATCACATTTATATTTGTTTAAAATTTTATTTGTTATGTTATTTATTAATATTCATATAATTTATTTATCAAATTTATTGTTTATTTATAAAAGTAACTTCACAGCAATATCTAGATTAATGTTTGAACAGCTGGGCACCAAAGTCTGGCCAAGTTGACACATAAAGTTAAGCATCATCAAGGCCCTTTTAAAGACTGGTTATATTTTTGCGCCCTTACAAAAATGTGAAATAGAGGGGAATGGCTGGGAACAAATCTGGGGGGTGGGCATGGCAGGAATAACATCAGCTTGGAAAATGTTGAATTTTAGTTGATCCTGTTGCGTGGTCAAATACAACATATGCACAGAGACAGGTCTTTTTTAATGGGCCAAATTTAAAGATCTTCTTGGAAG
The DNA here is from genome assembly GCA_006408695.1 of Aepyceros melampus. Lineage (NCBI taxonomy): Eukaryota > Metazoa > Chordata > Mammalia > Artiodactyla > Bovidae > Aepyceros > Aepyceros melampus. The sequence goes on along the minus strand of SJXQ01005405.1, from coordinate 86,847 downwards.
CCAGAGGACCAGATGAGGCTGTTCTGTAAGAGACTGTTCACTCATTCAACAAAAAATTTCTTCTGGGTCTCTATGGGCCAGACTAGGGGACCATGGTGTACCCAAGGCAAATTTCCTATCCTTCACAGAGCTGAAATTCTAGAAAGGTTGGCAGGCAGTGAGCAGATCTTCATGGAGAAATAAAATTTCAAACAGTGACAGGTATAATTTACTGCTGCGTAACAAACCATCCCCAAACTCAGGGGCCTAAGATGACTTTTATGTGCTCATGAGTCCATGGGTTGGAGACTGGGGAGAGGCTACCTGGAGAGGCATGTCTCAGATCCATGCCATGGTGTTGCTGGCTCCACTTATGCATTTGGTATCAACTGGCATTCGGTGCATGGCAGCTGGAGGAGGCTGCCAGCTGTCCCCATACGGCCTCTCCAATAGGCTAGTTCTGGCTCCTCATTTGGCAGCTGCGGTTCCATGAAGGCAATCTAACATGCAAGCTCTTATCTAGCCTCTGATTGGGTTAACTCTTTAATGTCCCAGTGGCCAAGGTAAATGGCATGGCTGAGCCCAGAGTCGTCATGAGAGGGGACAACACAAGAGCATGGGATTCATTAGGAATTGACCATAAGCAGTGGAAACAGTGACAGACTTTATTTTTGGGGGCTCCAAAATCACTGCAGATGGTGACTGCAGCCATGAAATTAAAAGACGCTTGCTCCTTGGAAGAAAATTTATGATCAACCTAGACAGCATATTAAAAAGCAGAGACATTACTTTGCCAACAAAGGTCTGGCTAGTCAAAGCTATGGTTTTTCCAGTAGTCATGTATGGATGTGAGAGTTGGACCATAAAGAAAGCTGAGCACCAAAGAATTGATGCTTTTGAACTGTGATGTTGAAGACTCTTGAGAGTTCCTTGGACTGCAAGGAGATCCAACCAGTCCATCCTAAAGGAGACCAGTCCTAACTATTCATTGGAAGGACTGATGCTGAAGCTGAAACTCCAATACTTTGGCCACCCGATGAGAAGAGCTGACTCATTTGAAGAGACTCTGATGCTGGGAAAGGCTGAAGGCAGGAGGAGACAGAGGATGAATGGTTGGATGGCATCGACTCAATGGACATGAGTTTGAGTAAACTCTGGGAGTTGATGATGGACAGGGAGGCCTGGTGTGCTGCAGTCTATGGGGTCGCAAAGAGTCAAACATGACTGAGCGACTGAACTGAACTGACCATAAGCATAACAACCTAACATGTGCTAAATGAAATGAAGAAAATCAGAACAGGGCAAAAAGACAATTAAGTCAGAAGAAGGGGCTTGAACAGACAGGGTAGTCAGGGAAGTGACTTTCGATCAGAGACCTAAATGAGGGAAGACAGCCAGTCACGTGAAGTTCTGGAGGCAGGGACACGACGGATGGAGGAACAGCAGGTGCAATGATCCTGAAGCTAGGACCAGCTTGGCATGCTCACTAAACAAGAAGAAGGTTAAAACAAGGAGAGGAGGCTGCACCCAGGCAGCGAACAATTATTAATCACTGCTGCGAGGCCAAGTTTTACTTCCTCATAGATATTTGGCTGTGTTCTGAATTACTGAGCTTGCCAAATAAGTACCATATGGAAAATTTATTATTATTATGTCATTTATTAAGCTTCAATTATAGAACTCTCTTTGAAAACAATTAACCCTTCCCTGGAGAAAGAAATGGCAATCCACTCCAGTATTCTTGCCTGGAGAATCCCATGGACGGAGAAGCCTAGTAGGTTACAGTCCATGAGGTCGCAAAGAGTCGAACACGACTGAGCGACTTCACCTTCACCTTCAAACATCTTGTATGGGCTTCTCTGGTCGCTCAATAGTAAAGAATTCACCTGGCAATGCAGGACATAAGGATTTGATCCCTGGGTCTGGAAGATCCCCTGCAGGAAATGGCAACCCACTCCAGATATCTTGCCTGGGAAATCAAATTGGACAGAGGAGCTTGGCGGGCTACAGTCCAGGGGGCTGCAAAATCAGACATGACTTAGAGACTAAACAACAACAAAACCTCTTATATACCTTCAGACATATAATTGTATCTTCTGATTTCAGCTCACTTGAAATTAGTTCAGAAAACATTCCAAGGCAGAATGAATGTTAAATCACACACAACACACACACACTGAGGCCAGGCTATTCTGAGCCGGCCATGAGACCACATCTGTCACAGCAATTGGGATGATGTTTGGTTGACTTTGCCATGGTTCACTGGATGTGTTTGGTTTTCTCAGGGTCCAGACTTGTGCATTAAAGGGCAGCATGGTGGGAGCCTCACCCTGATCCTCTAGGTCTTCAGGGATGACACTGATTTCTGCCGTTCTCCCCAGCGTGCCCTGTCAGTTTTGGCTCACCATCTTGGTCAGGGAGGGGATTCATTTCAGAGCACTCTCCCTGGCCTCTGCACTCTGGTGGTCTTACTCGAAGCCAAGGAACAAGTGTGAAGTTGTGCAACCACTAAGCATTTGGGCTCTCAGGAAATGACCACTAGCTGGAGCCACAGACACAGTGGGTCCACTGGACGTTGGATCTGGCCAGGTCTCCATTTCCATGTGTGCCTGCTCAATCGCATCCAGCTGAACAACAGAAGCCCTCCAGGCTCCTGTCTATGGGATTTTCCCAGCAAGCATACTGGAGTGAATTGACATTTCCTTCTCCAGAACTCCACTTATATTCTAGTCCCAATATTCTTGTACTCTGACAGAGGCCCGAGATTGTGACTAGTGTTTCTAGGTATCAGTGTCTACTAAGACCTGCCTGCTGGTCACCAAAATTCTTGGGCAACCTTCAGAGTTCACTCAAGTTGCCCAAGAAGGTCCCTTTGGTAAAGGACTGGGAGACCCAAGACCACATACACTTGTGTAATGTTGTAGGGTTCTGTCTCCTGTGGATACAGTCTTTCTTCAATCAATGGGCCTGGGTCCAAACACTGGCTCTGATCTGGAACCTGGACAAGTGATGGTGACTTTTTATTGGGATGGCAGCCTCCGCCTTCTGATCATACATCCTTGGCTCCTTTTCACCGTATAGGCTGAGCAATCTCTTGCTGGCCACCCATCTGTCTTGCTCCTAGAGACTCAGTACCTAATAGGATTTCGAGTTATTCCCTTTTTGTTGTTGTTCAGTCACTAAGTCATGTCAGTCACTAAGTGGAAAATTCTTAAACAGATGGGAATACCAGACACCTTACCTGTCTCCTGAGAAACTTCTATGCAGAATAAGACGCAACAGTTAGAACCAGACCGGTTCAAAACTGGGAAAGAAGTATGTCAAGGCTGTATACCGTTTTGACAAATACTTGCTTGTTTAACTTGCAGAGTACATCATGCAATGTACTGGACTGGATGACTCACAAGTTGGAATCAAGATTGCCAGGAGAAATATCAACAGCTCAGATACGCAGCTGAAACCACTTTAACGGCAGAAAGCAAAGAAGAAATAAAGAGCCTCTCAATGAAGGTGAAAGAAAGTGAAAAAGCTGGCTTAAATTCCCTTGGTGCCTTGGTGTTTTGTTTTTGTTTTTGGTTTTTTTTTTGGCTAGAGGAAGAGTTTTCCATATTTAAGGGAAAGAATCTTCATGGATAGTTCTTGTCCGGAGGAGCAGCTATCCACCAAAGCTTCGGTCTACCCTTATCTAACATACAGTTGTTACCAAAAAGCCTGAAACTACATTTCCCAGCATCCCCCACATAGAAGTAATGCTACGTGACCAGATCTTGCTGGAGGGTTGTAAGCAGAAGTGATGTCACTTGCAGGTCGTGGAGGTTAAAAGGTGAACTTCCTTACCCAACCAACTGTTCCCATTCTGCCACCTGTTTATAAGTAAGATGGCTTGAATGGTAAATGTAGAAGAAAGCAAGGCCTGCATCTGCCTGGGCCCCTGAATAACCACAGGAGCAAAACCATCACCCTCTCTACAGATCACCCACATTGGGCAGATATGTAAGTAAGAAATTACCTTTAATTGTATTAGGCAGTCAAATGCAGGAGTTTGTTTGCTGAAGTTACCCTCATACAGTTCAGTTCAGTTCAGTCACTCAGTTGTGTCCGACTCTTTGTGACCCCATGGACTGCAGCACTTCAGGCCTTCCTGTCCATCATCAACTCCCAGAGTTTACTCAAACCATGTGCATCCAGTCGGTGATGGCATCCAACCATCTCATCCTCTGTCATCCCCTTCTCCCTCCTTCAATCTTTCCCAGCATCAGGGTCTTTTCCAATTGTCAGTTCTTCGCATCAGGTGGCCAAAGGATTGAAGTTTCAGCTTCAGCATCAGTTCTTCCAATGAATGCTCAAGCCTGATTTTCTTTAGGATGATATAAATTCTATATCAAATCTACATTAAATAAAATTGTTTCTGCCTCAGTAGATTATGACCAGATTTGAAGGCATGTTTGTGATGGTCTGACTCAGATACATATTATGGGACAGTATTGAATTCACTCTGGGAGGCCCAGGAAGCTAGGCAGCTATTCTTCACCATGACTGGAAAGGAAGTATAATAAACTGTGATATTAATACAGTCAGCACTACACATGTCCTCCAGTGGCTCAGTGATAAGGCATCTACCTGCAGGAGGTGAGGGTTCGATCCCTGGGTCAGATAGATCCACTGGAGGAGGAAATGGCAACCCACTCCAGTATTCTTGCCTGAAAAATCCCATGGATGGAGGAGCCTGGCAGGCTACATACAGTTCTTGGGGTTGCAAGAGCTGAACATGACTGAGTGACCGAGCAGGCAACTTCTTAATATACGTGGTCATTTAAAATACCAGTCCCTGGGACTTCCCTAGTGGTCCCGTGACTATGATTCTGCACTCCCAATGCAGGCGGCTCAGGTTTGATCCTTGGTCAGGGAACTAGATCCCACGTGCCACAACAAAGACCTAGCATAGCCAAATTTCAAACGTAGCTGATGGCCACTCTGCAGGCCCATCCTTTTCCACTGCTTGAGACTGACCTGTGTCTGTATCTGGGGGCTTCTGGATCCTTCTGCCATAGATTTGGAGGAAGAGCTCCCCCTACAGGGCATGTGTGTTAATTTCCTGTCGCTGCAGGAACAAGTTAACACAAACTCAGTAGTTGATTCTCTTACAGTTTAGGAGCTCAGACGTCTGAAATGAGGCTCACCAGGTAAGACCAAGCTGCAGCAGGGCTGGTTCCCGCTGAGAGCTCCAAGGGAGAATCCAGCCCACTCCTCCCCCAGCTTCCAGAGGCTGCCAGCATTCCTCGGCTTATGGCCCCTTCTTTGCAACACTCCAACCTCTTACTTCCTTCTCCTCTTCTCCTGCTGACTGTGACCTCCTACCTCCTCCTTACAACACGTGAGTACATTGGACCCACACGGATAGCGCAGAATAATCTCAAAATCCTCAATTTCATGACATCGGCCAAGTTTCATTTGCTTTACAAGGTACCATGTTCAGGTCCTGGTGATTAGGGTGAGGATGTATTTTTCTTTTTTTAACTTTTTATTTTATATTGGAGTACAGCTGATTAACAATGTTCTGATGGTTCCAGATGGACAGCAAAGGGACCCAGCCATTCATATACATGTATCCATGCTCTCCCAAGCTCCCCTCCCATCCAGGCTGCCACCTACCATCAAGCAGAGTTCCCTGTCCTAAATATAGGGCCTTGTTAGTTACCCATTTTAAATACAGCAGTGTGTACATGTCCATCTCAGACTCCCTAACTGTCCCTTTCCCCCACCTTTCCCCCCATGCCCCTGGTAACTGTAAGTTCATTCTCTATAAGTCTGTTTCTGTTTTGTCAGTAAGTTCGTTTGTATAATTCCTTTTCAGATTTGGCATTATGTTTGGTAAGTGATAATCATATGATATTTATCTTTCTCTGCCTGACTTACTTCACTCAGTATGACAGTCTACAGATCCATCTGTGTTGTTCCACATGGCATTCTGTCATTCTTTTTAACGGCTGAGTAATATTCCATCATATATATGTACCACATCTTCCTTTAGGATGAGGGTATCTTTGGGGACCACAGTTCAGCCTGCCACCGTGGGGAATATGGCTTCCAGTGTGGCTTTAAAGGTGCCAGATGACATGGAAAGGTGAGGGAGGAAGTGAAAGTCGCTCAGCTGTGAGACTCTTTTAGACCCCATGGACTACACAGTCCATGGAATTCTCCAGGCCAGAATACTGGAGTGGTAGCCTTTCCCTTCTCCAGGGGATCTTCCCAACCCAGGAATTGAACCCAGGTCTCCCACACTGCAGGCAGAGTCTTTACCAACTGAGCCACCAGGGAAGCCCCAGAGTACTGGAGTGAGTAGCCTATCTCTTCTCCAGGAGATCTTCCCAACCCAGGAATCAAACCAGGGTTTATGCATGGCAGGTGGATTCTTTACCAGCTGAGCTACTGGGGAAGCCCAAAGGTGAGGGAACTGACTCCCTGTGTGGTGAAATTCAACCAATGGGAACCAGGAGGCAGGACCTATCCAAGAAGACATTTCTTTCCTCCTTCCTGGAGGAGAGCTCCAAGGCAGGAATTCCCTGGGGGACCTGTGCAGGGACATCGCCCATGGCCCCAGAGAGGCTCCTGCTGAGCACCTGGCGGGGTGGGGGGTCTCTCACGGTTCCCTGGGAGGCAGCAGCTGGCACAGTGACAAGGTCCTTTGCCTTGCCTCACATCCTCCTCCACCTCAGTGCCTTAAGCTTGCTGCCCTGGGATTGCCCTTTTTAAGCCTCAGCAGTTAATCTCCGCTATGGGCTGTGTTCTCTAGGGAGTCTCATCTGATGTGCCTCCCCCA